>CAUYSK010032902.1:0-86140 GCA_963575035.1 Avahi laniger | reverse complement strand
TCAGCCTCCCGAGTAGCTGGGACTACAGGCATGTGCCACCATGCCCGGCTAATTTTTTTTCTATATATTTTTAGTTGTCCAATTAATTTCTTTCTAATTTTTAGTAGAGACGGGGTCTCGCTCTTGCTCAGGCTGATTTCGAACTCCTGAGATCAAACAATCCGCCCGCCTCGGCCTCCCAGAGAGCTAGGATTACAGGCGTGAGCCACCGCGCCCGGCCTGCTCGGTTACTTTTATAAAGAGTTTCCTTCATCAACCATTTGGTTGTACTGGGTACATTTCTTTATGGAAAGGCAGAAAAAAAAGTTTGCTTCTTTCCCTTTATTTACTGATCTTCAGAATAATGAGGCTGTGTCCTAGTATCTTCCAAAAGTGATCAATGATTGTATTAGTTTGTTTAGTATTCTTATGCACTTGCAGATTTAAACCTATTTGATGTCAGCAATGTAAGTGGTGCTCAAAATGACCCAAAGTAGATTATCTCTTAGAGTTATTAGTAGAATTCAATAAGTAAAATCAGTTTAAATTTACTAAGATGCTACTGGGGAATGTGCTAAAAGATAAATGAAACCCAATATTTACTCAAACAAAATGGGGTTACATATAAGTGTTGATACACCCCTAAATTTTAGTTGGGGTGCCATGCCAAGAAGCCATCCATCCTATACAATTTCAAAGAAATGGGAGGTATAGCAATCTTTTTTCTTACCCTCTAATTACTTCAATATAATTATATTTAAATGTCAACAAAATCAATCTATCAACATAGCACCTCATTCTATGTACTAAGAAAAATACTTAGAAATTTACAAGGACGAGGGGACACAGCAGTCACCAGTCACTGGAGATAACGCATGTTAGCACGTGGTGAAGCAGTACATTGAGTAGAACATGTTGGTCAACAGGCAATACTAATTAACTAGCAAAATATTAAAACGTTTATCATAGAATTTGGGTCAGAGAAATTGGCAACTTTTAAAGAAAAATTATACTCACTGCAAAGCCCAGAGTTTCTTATGGCAGTATTAATTCACATCTTTATATAAAAAAGGAAGCTTTTAGGAAGCTGGTTTTAAGTGATCATAGAGTAACATTTCTTTGTAAGTAAATCACCAACTAGAGCTACTTATTTTAGTGTTTTTGAGAAATCAACAAGCATTGGATAACAATGATAATCTAAAATAGATAACATTTGAATAAAAGTAAGGATGTCTGGTGCAATCGTGAAGAAAAAGAAGCCTATGGACTTAGTCTGGTCATATTATAAAATATTAATTATTAACTGGAAAAATCAATTATCTTAACAATGTCATTTTTTTTTTTTTTTGGGACAAAATTTGGCTCTGTTGCCCTGGCTAGAGTGCCATGGTGGCAGCCTAGCTCACAGCAACCTCAGACTCCTGGGCTCAAGCAATCCTCCTGCCTCAGCCTCCTGAGTAGCTGGAACTACAGGCATGTGCCACCATGCCCGGCTAATTTTTTTCTATATATATATTTTTAGTTGTCCAGATAATTTCTTTCTACTTTTTTAAATAGAGACAGGGTCTCACTCTTGCTCAGGCTGGTCTCAAACTCCTAACCTTGAGCGATCCACCCACCTCGGCCTCCCAAAGTGTTAGGATTACAGGAGTGAGCCACCACACCCGGCTAACAATGTCATTTTCTTCCAGTCTCTAGGCACTATTTAACTAGTTCATAAATTTTGCTACAATAGTGCAAAGAATGTCTTATTTTCCTTTTCTTATATGCTTCCTGATATTTTAAAAACATAAGTTGGCCAGGAGTTCGAGACCAGCCTGAGCAAGAGCAAAAGCAAGACCCAGTCTCTGCTAAAAAAAAAAAAAAATAGAAAGAAATGATCTGGACAACTAAAAAATATATATATATATATAGAAAAAATTAGCCGGGCATGGTGGTACATGCCTGTAGTCCCAGCTACTCGGGAGGCTGAGGCAGGAGGATTGCTTGAGCCCAGGAGTCTGAGGTTGCTGTGAGCTAGGCTGACACCACGGCACTCTAGTCAGGGCAACAGAGCCAGACTCTGTCTCAAAAAAAATAAAAAAATAAAAAAATAAATAAAATAAAAGCATAAGTTACTGCCAGGAATTTGGGAATTTTTAAAATGAGAATTTTTAATGTTAATTTTTTAACTTGGTTTATAGCTTCTAATTTAAAATTTTCATGTGTCTAGAAGTAAAATTTATCAGAACTCCAATGATGAGTTTATATAAAACAAACAAAAAATATACCAATATTAATTTCCTTTCCAAACTCTAATGAGAGTTGTTATTCATATCGCTTGAGAAATTATACATTTTTCAGCATTCTGACACACAGAACAAAGATTTTTTTTCATACTTAGTAATGTTTAGTGGACAGAGAAGAACTTAATAGTTCAATCAGTAAAACATACAGTTGTAGCAATATCATATGAAGAATAATTCTTGTGAAGCATTTCTACCATAACCTCTTGAGACTTAAAAAAAAACAGAAAAAAATATTCATTTAGAAAATGCAGAGTTTTGATATTTTTTTGTTTAGATCAAGAATACTGTCATTAAAACTAATTGTTCATAAAGCAGGCTTCCCCCTTACTTTCTTACTGTCCTGAATTATAATTTCGTTAGCAAAAGTACATTTACGAGTAATATATACATATTTCATGTATATATGAACCAGCATAAATATAAATGCATGCATTCCATTATTAATCTTAAAATTTTTTAGACAAAATTTTCTTCTATTTTTAATTTTGTCACTTGCCCCATTTGCTACTTGAAGTCTTTGGAAAATACTACCTTATCTTATGAATGCTTTCTAAGATTATAGAGAATGGTGGTTGAATGAGGTTTTAAGTTTGATGAAAGGAGGATTTTTTGAACAGAAATTGATTCTCTAAAATTCTTTGTGTGAGTGTCTTTTTTTTTTTTTTTTTTTGAGACACAGTCTCACTTTGTTACCTGGGCTAGAGTGCCGTGATGTCAGCCTAGCTCACAGCAACCTCAAACTCCTGGGCTCAAGCAATCCTTCTGCCTCAGCCTCCCAAGTAGCTGGGACTACAGGCATGTGCCACCATGCCCGGCGAATTTTTTTTTTCTATATATATATTTTTAGTTGTTCAGCTAATTTTTTTCTATTTTTAGTATAGACAGGGTCTCGATCTTGCTCAGGCTGGTCTCAAACTCCTGAGGCTCGAATGATCCACCCGCCTCAGCCTCCCAGAACGCTAGAATTACAAGCATGAGCCACCGCACCCCGCCCCCCGCCTGTGTGAGTATATTTAATTTGGTTTTTACCACTGATGAAATGGTCAGAATAAAGATTATTAACTTTTCTTTCTTTTTTGTTCTTCTCTGGGTCTCATCACTGTCTGTTAGACTTGTGGTGGTCACGTTATTTCCTAATGAAGGCACAAGAACGAAGTAGTCAGGTGCTAGACTTCAAAGAGACCTGGCTCCATCACATGCAAACTTTTCATAATATAAGGTGCATTACTTTATAGGATCCTCAGTTTCATTGTGTATAAAATTAGTATTTATAAGAGTACCTATTACTAGCAAAGAATCCACCTAGTCTAGTGTCTGGCATCTGGGAAGTACTCAGTAAATGTTTGCAATAATTATTTATTCCATACCTTCTATAATGTGCATTTTTGACTGATTGCAGAACTAAAACTTTAGAGCAATCTACCTCAGATAGATGCTGATGCCCTGAAATCATTTGCAGTATTGTTTTAATTAAGATGTCCTAGATAAATATATTAAAATAAGAGTAAAAGTTTCTACTGGAGATTTTCCTCCATATTTCATTCTTTTTTTTTTCAGCAACACTCTAGAACACCTAATATGTTCTAGGGAATCGACTTGGATCTAGGAACTTAAGACTGAATTTGCACATGCCTAGAATCTGTTCTGATGGGAAAAATCACTCGAGTAAAAAATAATACCAATATTATCAATAATAATAATCTATAATGTCATTTTTTTAAAAAGGGCCGACTTATTTGTCTATAGTCTAGATCATATAGGCATTTGATGAAAACAAATTGAATATTGTAAAAACAGTACTTACTATACTTTGTAAAGTTTCATATGCCAAGCTTATATTTTAATGACATTTTAATTTTAATAAACATCAGGAAAAAGAAACATAAAATATAGAAAGTACATGTTCAAGTTATCTATTATCATATCACAAACCAACTGAAAACTGTTTTACACTGAGTGGTATAAAACAACAGCCATTTAAAAAAATTTTAGCAACTTCATGTGTAATTGACATACAATAAACTGCATATATTGAAGTGTACAGTTTAATAAACACACATATGTACAGTCCTGAGAAACCATCACCAAAATCAAGGTAGTGACCACATCCATGATGTTCATGATTCTATAGGTCAGAGACTGGAGCAGGCGTAGGAGGGACAGCTTATCTCTGGCACACCATGTTTGTGGCCACAGCTGGGGTTGTTTGAACAGCTAGGGGCTGCTGGGATGGGCTCGATTAGGGCGATACATCTGGGGTCTTCATTCTTCTTCACGGGGTGTTTGCTGGGATGAGAAGGTCCGAGATGGTTCCTTGATGACTAGTCTTGGTGTCTGGACTGGGATGGCTGGAACAGCAGAGACCTAACAGTCTGTGCACTCACGGTGATCTCAGGATTGTCAGAGGTTTTGCACAGCAGCTGGGTTCCCCCAGGGCGGAAGTTCCAAGACAGTGTTCCAGGAGACAGGAAGTGAAAGCTGCGGTACAGCCTGAGCCCCAGAAACTGACACAGCTTCCCTTCCACTACGCTTTATTTGTCAAAGGAGTCACTGAGCTCACCTAGATTCTAAGAAAGAAGGACATGGACTCCTCTTGATGAGAAATCTTGACCATTTTTAAAGCACCGTAATACATGTCAGCTACCCTATATTCTTGAGAGAAAGAAGACTTCAGATTGAGGACATGAACAAACTATTTCTGTGTATTACAAGGGCAATAGCAAGGGAAGGAAATGTAAGTAATACCAGAATTTCCATCAACTCCTCTGTCTTCACTGGTGTTTATTGAGCAATGTTCTTCAAATAACCTGGAGTTGTCATGCCCTGGTTTGGTATAAACTGGGTGCATTTTTGGATATAAATACACATGATTGAAGTCATATGATAAATGCCACTGTTTATTTATTATAGAATATTATAATACTAATGCTATACTTTAGTCATATGTTTTTACCAAGATTCTAAAATCATTATTGAGACACGATCAATTCAGTAAAACCATTTGACATGATGAGCATATCAGATTCAGGTAATGTTATCTTCCTTGGGCCTTATCCTACTAGGAATCTACTGTATTTAATCTTTGCAAGAATTTCATCTTTTAAAAGTTGGGGGGTGATGATTCCAACTCTAAAAACAGATCTGTTATATTTTAACAAATTTTACTAGTGATAATTTCAAATAGATGGCTTCAAATTTTCTGAATAAGTTTAATGCTGTGAGTATAGCATATTGAAGAAATGTCATCAAGCTATGGTGAAAATATATCTTTCCTTATATGTTCAACCACCATGTGAAATGTGTGAATCTAATGTGAAATGCAGTAAAAAAGATTAAGTTAGTGAACTATATCAAGTAAACCTTTTAGGAAAATGTTTTTTATTGTGATCTTTTGAGAAGCACAAGGGAAAGACAAAGTATAAATACAGTTTACACATGGAAGAGGTACCTGGCTCACTCAAGAGGAATTCAATAAAATTATTCGTCATTATTTCTATTATTGAAATATTTGTTCAATGGAATAGTACTTGGAAGGAAAGAGCTACCTCATCTCGTCCTTTTGGATTCCTCTTAACCACAGTTTATCTCAAGTAGTATCAGTGGTCGCTGTTTCTCAAGTTTCTTACTGTACTGTCATTCCTGAAACATGTCCTCTTCTGACTAAAAGCTCACAAGAATGAAAAGAAGGAACATAGAATCTTTCTGAGTGCACATGTGCTTGCATACGTGTATTTCTATATCAGGGAGATTACAAAGAACCATTAAAAATGTTAGTCACTTAGAATATCAGAATCAAGAGGAATGGCCAGGTGGTAAAGAATTTTGATCACCAGATAAATCTGAAAGTTATTTATAAGAGCAGGAAATTTCTGCCGAGGAATAGAGTTTAAGGCCATGCTCTCTTGGGAGAGCAGTGGCAGCACTAGAAAGAAACAGTGAAAGTAACACATTTCCTTTGTTTTGAATATTTTATATATACTGGGTTACTGAATGTTCAAATCATATTTCATGTCTTTTTTTAAGAAGCTCCTATTAGGGTTTATTTTTTTAAGCTGTTTCTTTACAAAGTTATACTGTTTCCATGGAGGTGGGGGATCATGTAACCAGATAAAAAAGCAATTAAAATTAATTATTGTGATGGAGGTTAGGCAAGGTTAAAGTACCTACCCAAGCGTCAACATTCCGGACCTCTAATAGAGGTCTGTGTGTGCACGGTAATAAATAAGGATTTGGCATTTGGGGTATTAAGTTAATTAATTAGCATCAGAAGAAAGAGAAGTCATGCATGGTATATAGCAAATATAGCTGGAGAAAAGAGAGACTCAAAAATAGTCCCAGATTGCTGAGCTTTAAGTTCTAGAATTTCAAACATGTTTCTTCAGAATGTAGCTTCCTTGTCCTTTCTCAACAAATTCCTCCCAGATGATGTCAGAAAGAGTGGCTTTATCTGTGGAACTCAGTGCAGGACTAAAGTTTCTTTCATATGGTTAGCAAAACATATTGAAAGTCTTTTATATGCGATCTACTACTCTAGGATTTCAGGGAATAGCCATGAGAGACAGGTTTCCTGCCCTTGAGGAGCACACAGGCAGCAGGCCAGACTTGTGAATAAACAGAATGTGAAATACAATAGAAAACACCTTTAAAAAGGTGGACCTATGTCTCGAAGAATATTTAAATTTTAAAAACAATTAAAATTAAAGTATGAAAAAGAAGTGCTAGAAGAATCCAAGGCAGAATGTCTATCAGAGTAGGAAAGACCCCACTCTGATAAATCTGACTACATAAAAATAAAAAGCAAAAATTACTCTAAGTAAAAGAATAGCGGTTATTCATTTTCTCTCACATCTCCGTGGGTGACCGAACTTAATTGGGAAGCTCTTCTGCTCTATGTAATGTCCACTGTTGTTGCAGTCATCTGGAGACTCCACCAGGCTGGCTTGTCCAAAGTGGCTCACTCACAAGACTGGCAGCGGGTGCTTGTGGGGATGGGCAATCAGCTTATTGACTGGAGTGCATTAGCATTAGCTCTTCTCCACGTGGCCTTCCTTCATGGCTTGGGCTTCTTTCAGCACGGTGGCTAGCTTCCAAGAAGGAATGTTCCCAGGACATAAAGCTGCAGACCTCTTGAGCCAGGCGTGGTGGCTCACGCCCATAATCTCAGTGATTCAGAAGGCTGAGGGGGGAGAATTGTTTGAGGCTACAGTGAGTTGTGATCTCGACACTGCGTGGTAGCATGAGTGACAGAGCACGATAGATCTCTTAAGCACCAGTCTCAGAAATTCTATGGCATTATTTCTACCTCATTCTATTGAGCAAAGTAAGTTACAGAGCCAGCCTAGGTATGAGAGGAGAAAAGTGTACTCTATCTCTTCATTAGAGAAGGGGCAAAGAATTTTTGATTGTCTTTAATCTACCAAACTATGCATCTATAAAATAGAAAGAGGTAATACTTTATGTACTGATTTGGCATAGTTTCTGGTATCTATTGTTGAGTGATGGGTGTATAATGGTGTGTATGATATATTATCTATGTATAACAAAAGTGTGGGTGAGGGGGAATACATATAATTAACAGCTTACATGTGCCAAAAATATCTTTAGAAAATACATAAGAAACTAGATAGTTAGGCCCAGAAGTGGAAGAATGTTCACTAATTTATCTTTGTACTTGTTGAAATTTGAACAATGTGAATGTATTACCTATTATTAGCAGTTAATAATAGGTAATAGTTAAACTCTTAAAATTATAACTTGGTAGGTATTACAGGTTATGTTTCTCAAACTAAAAATTAAAGTATATTTGTTACAAAGAGGAAATTTGAAATATAGCTCTGAAAAATCTCTTTTTTCTCTTTTGAGATAGGATCTCACCCCAGGTTGGAATGCAATGGGACAATCACAGCTCATCATGGAAGCCTCAAACTCCTATGTTCAAGTGATCCTTCTGCCTCAGCCTCCCAAGTAGCTAGGACTATAAGCACACGCCATCATGCCCAGCTAATTTATTTTTTGTAGAGACAGGGTCTCACTATGTTGCCCAGGCTGGTGTCAAACTCCTGGCCTCAAGTGATCCTCCCACCTTGGCCTCCCAAAATTCTGGGATTCTAGGCATGAGCCACTACGCTAATCCAGTTTTGACAGTGATTATGTTTATAATGTGATTGGAATTCAGAGAATAGAGGACTGACTACCTGAGCTGGGAGAGAATGATCCAAGGTGGCCACAACAAAGAGGTGGCTTTTGAGCTAGGTCTTGAAGAGTGAAAAGATGACCTGCAAATCTTGGCAAACTGCAGTAAGAAGAAATTGAGAAGGATCAATCCTAATGGCTTCTATCTCTTATGTGAAAAAAGAGGCAAGATTATCTCTTGAATATGATTTTTTGAGAATAAGGAGAGACTTGAAGAGAATGAAAAAAGTTAACAGCATTTCCATAGGAAATGTAAGAGAGGTAAGAACAAGGGAATAATAGCTAGGTCAAAAAATACATGAGTTTGCAACGTTACCATCAACCCAGTGATGAGATTTTTTTCTGCCTGCGCAAGTGCAGAGCAAACAGACAATGAACTGACCCAGGATTGAGGATGGATGGCACAGGTGTGGGCGGAGGA
Organism: Avahi laniger; assembly: GCA_963575035.1. Lineage (NCBI taxonomy): Eukaryota > Metazoa > Chordata > Mammalia > Primates > Indriidae > Avahi > Avahi laniger. Next base: position 77,260 of record CAUYSK010032902.1, on the reverse strand, counting down.
CAAAAGAATGTGGAAGGACACTGCTGTGAGAGATGTGAAAGCCATGGACCATGCAGTCCTGCACAGGAATCCAGAAGAAATAAAAGACGATAAAAAATCAGTCATGCCCACGCGGAGTCGGAGGATGGCAATGGGAGTAAGGGCAGTGAAGTCAGATGAACAGAAGATAATTTGTCTGTTGGTTTGAAGCTGAATGTTTCCAACACGGGACAACTCTAGGTGAAGATACAATCCAAGGAATGAATGACTGACCATCTAGGACAGGTTGTTAGAAATCTATTAACACTCTTTTATTTGGGGACATTACTTTTTGATTGAAACATATAAATTTGATAAGCCTACTTACAACACTGGAGCATAGTTCTAGTAACTCTATTTTATAAACCCAAATTGAAACACATGGTTTAACAATGGCCTCTATGTTTTGGTAATTTGTAAATGTATTTATAGGAAAAGATAAAACAATATAGAACATATAACTTTATGTTGGTACCATGCCAGAAAATTCAGAAAGCACAGTTTAGGAGGATATTATAGCAATACCTTTTAAAAATGACAAATGATGATACAAAAAATTAAATAATTTCAAATACGTTTAAAATACAACGAATTTAAGTTAGATTGTAAACTTCTTGAGAGAAGAGACCTTTTGTTAACTCAGTGCTTTCCAATACTCCTTTTGCACCCTGGCTCCCCTCTGGTACTACCAATATTTAGGACATTGCAGGTCAATAGTAAGAGATAAATAATGCTTCTTGTTTAAGTTATTGGTTGATGATATTATTTGTACCTTTTGGGGAGGATGCATCCCAGCTGGAATAACTCCCCCACCCATGACCCTGAGAAGGATGGGTGTATTCTTTTTCTACTCCTAATTTAAAGAACAGGCTACTTCCCTACTCAGATTCCACATTCCTTAGGAAAACAAGAAGCTGCAACAAAACCATACCAGTAACTTCCACTCACATGTCAGTTTTAAAACAACTTGGGAAAGGTCAGCCTATTTGACTTCCTTCTATTGTTGAATTTACCCAGTTCCTGATTATATTACGATCTGGTGGTGATTTTTAAAGGATATTCTTTTATCTGTTTTAGTTTTCTAAGCAACATAAATTAGCCAGGAGTTTTCTTTTCACACTGAATATTATTTGTCTTGGGAAAGATTAGCTGTGATTAAAAACAAACAAACAAAAAAACCCCACACAAAAAAACACCCTGTTCTCTTTAGTTACCTTTGCAAGAACATTAGAACATCCATAGCACTGGATTGGAAACCCTTTGAAGAGATGGGTAGAAGGGAGCCAAGGAAAGCCCACCAGTGACGCAGAGAGGTCACTGGTGTGTACTGTACCTCAATTTCACTGCCAAAGACACTTCTTGGTAGATTAAGCACTAACTTTAGACATACTGAAATTATAGTTTTAGCTTTCAAACTATGGTTTTAGTTTGTTTTGATTTCTATTATTTTGAAGTTATTAGGTTTGCCCCAATTATATAAAAATGCACATTTATGTAATACCATGCAGTAATTGAGGAGAGTATAATATGTAAAAAATTGTTCCTAAGGAAGCCTTTTAGTCTCTTATGAAAAATTCAGAAAATATATCATTTTTACATTTGTCATTTTATCGATTGTTATTTTACTTTTCAACTGCCAATTCTAGTCTAAAATTTTCTATATTTTCTATATAATCTCCATGTAATCTCTATATAATCTCTCTATATAATATAGTTTATTTTAATTGCTTTGTAAACAGTATCTTGTAAAGTGAAATTCAATGTATTCAACATGAAAAAAGAGTTGAGTATTAAAGGTGCCATTTGCACAAAAAGAAAGCCCCCGAAACACAAAACAGAATGAGAGTGGCCTGGCAGGGAGATTGTGCTGGGTTAGGTATGTTTAGAGCATAGTTTGTTTCTCATAATTCCTTCAGTGTGTTCCACTGGCAAGCTTGCTTTTGGACTTGCACAGTAATGTTATTTATGGGTAAGGTTCTTAAAGTAAATGTATGTCATCAGTGTTTAGGAACTGTGCTACCAAACAAGCAGCTAAAAGCATAAAGACTAGAATGCAGAGCAATGGTTATGTGCAGAAGTTCCGCTTTGCTGAATTCCAGTGGCATGACCTTGGGCAATTTACCTAGACTCTCTTAGCCTCAAGTGCCTCACTTATAAAATGAGAATAACAGAACTACTTCTTGAGGTTGCTGTGAAGATTAAATGAGGTAATAATATATGCAAATCATGGTATTTTAAACATTGCCTGGTACATAGTAAGCTCTCAGACAACAGTATTCTGCCCAGTTTTTAAGTTAGGTATAGACTCTAGATGAACCATAAAAATGGTGGAAGTTTTAAAACAATGCGTTTTTCTAGAGGTGGAAAGGAATAGAAAGACCAAAAAGTCCTGGATTCTATGAAGGGATTGTGAAAGAGGAGAGAGATAATTAAGCATTTTGTTTATACCAACAAGGAAACAGGCTTAATTTATAGCAGGAAAGGCTTAGCTTCGAGGTTGTAGACTTCCTGGCACATTGTGCTGTGAGATACTGTTGAGTTGGAAATTGCAAAGAAAGGAAAAGCTACTTGATGTCAATCAAGATGGTATTTAGTAAACTTTGAAGCTTCCCTGTATCCTTTTGATTGGATATGAAGTATAGTGATTTGACATAAATATACTGTTGCCCAAAGTAAAAGAGCTGGATTCTAGTACTGTTAGGGCCACTTAACAGGGAGAATAACTTCACCATGGGTCTCTTGTTAGCAATTCAGTACCGAAGCTCCCTTGGTTGAGTTCCAAGACCAGTGATTCTTACAGGGAGGTTCACTCTACAGCAAATAGTGTTTATGGTAAAGTTTAAGCTCCACTCGTATTCCATTTGAATTACAATGGAAAGCAACAGTATTTGACATCTAATAATCCACCTAAATTTGTTAGCAATCTCATTTTAAATCACTGGGCACATGGCATGCCCAGTGAGTTAAGAAATTTTCATTTTCATGGGGTTTGTAAAGTTTTAAAACTCATTAACATTTTAAATATTTACTATTTAATTTTATTACATAAGGTAGCACACAAATGGAAACTCAAAACTATTTTAAAACCAAATTTAATCCAGAACATGTATTAAAAATAAGTATATGTAAAAACTGACACTTTAGAAAGCAAGTGTGAAGAATATATAAAGAAATACTAGAGTATCTCATTGTCACATGATTAAATTTTAGCTTAAAGGGACTCTGAGACCATTTAATTTGCCCATCCTTCATCTTGCTAAGGACAGGCTGCCTCGTTGCTCCCGTGATGGGAACGGCACTCCTTGAAAATGTGCGGGGCAGAGCCCTGTGGATGTACATGGTGCCCTGGTGGCAGATGAGTAAATGGAGGTAAAGGAGCTTGCCCCAGGCTCCTTAAAAGGCCTGGTTTCTTAGTGGCTTCCAGGGCTTTTTCCAAACTCCATGGTGTTGAAATTAAAGTTGACCTGCTCGATCTAGATTCACATTACATACCAAGACACATTGTTTGGTTAAAATGATGAACTTAGAGGACATGATGTTAAGTGAAATAAGCCAGGCACAGAAAGACAAATACTGCATGTTCTTACTCATACGTAGAGGCAAAAAAGTTGATTTCATAGAAGTAGAGAGTGGAATAGTGGTTACTAGAGGCTGGGAAAAGTGTGTGTGTTGGGGAGGGGGTAAGCCAGAGGTTGGTTAACAGATACTAAATTACAGCCATATAGGAGGAGTACGTTCTAGCGCTCTATAGCTGCGGTCCCCAACCCTTGGGCTGAGGACAGGTACTGGTCCATGGCCTGTTAGGAATTGGGCCACAGAGCTCTGCCTCTCGCCCTCTAATCCTTCCCCCCACATCCACGGAAAAATCATCTTCCGTGAAACTTAGGAACCAGGTGGCACAGCGGGAGGCGAGCGGCAGGGGAGCTACCAAAGCTTCATCTGTATTTACAGCTGCTCCCATTGCTCCTCACTGTCTGAGCTCCACGTACCACCCCTGACTGCCTGTCCATGGAAAAACTGTCTTCCATGAAGCCAGTCCCTGGTGCCAAAAAGATCGGGGACCACTGCATACAGCACTGTAGGGTGACTATAATTAACAATTTATTTCATATTTTCAAAAAGCTAAAAGAGAGGATTTTCAACATCCCCAACACAAAGAAATGATAAAAGTTTGAGGTGATAGATTTGTTAATTACCCTGATTTGATCACTACGCATTGTATATGTGTATGAAAATATCACATCGCACTCTTTAAATATCTATAATTATATGTCAATTAAAAATAAAAGCAAAAAATCCATAGATAAAACAAAATTAATCTGAATCTTTAAAAATTCATGCTTCCTATGGAACTGAATTTTTTTGAAATAGAATTTTAAAATGCATCCAAAGGAAGGACATAGAACAGAGTAGAGAAAATAGTGCATAGCTGTTTGGATAGCAATCGTGCTAAATCTATTTTTAAAAATCTAACAGTTCCCTCAGGGCAGAAGGAGGGCAGGATCACATTGAAGAAGCTCGGGCCTGGGGCACTGTGGCCGCATAGAACTCTGGTGATTCGATAGCTGCTGTGGTTCTCGGTGGTGCTCTCGGGGGTTTCTCATCTCACTGTTTCAGTTTTAGGGATCGTGGTTTAGGTGACCTCACGGAAGCAGACATTCTTTGGAGAATTTATAAAATATAACTAAGAGAAATCTTTGAGGTATTGGGAGAAAATTAAGAAAGTATATAGCAGCAAGCAGAGATAGGACTGAGATGTTTACTTTTGCATTTAGGGAAATACGTCTAGCTTAGATGTTATGTCACTTACACCCTTTGGATTCCAAAATAGATAGAAGTATATGTGAATAGAAACTTTCAGCATTGTTTTTTTCTTTGCTGGTGAATTATTTATCCCATGGTCATTGTGATCCAACTTCTCACATTTGTCCTTGAAGGGCAAGAGGTATCGCTTACATCTTTGGTGTTCCTCACAACACACAGCATGATGATGAGGGTAAGACAGAGTTCTGTTAAGTTTGTCTTTATTATTAAGGGAGGGGAAAGGGAGAGAGGGATCCGTAGTTTTCTAGGTTGCTGTCCACTCTTCCAAATATACCACGTATGTGCCTTCTGATTCGTCGAAGCGGATCGACTGGGTGTGAACCTAAATTTTCATTCACAGTCCACAAAGACTTACTGGAAAATGCAACCTCTTCCAATGGAAAAAAACAAACGAACAAAAATGAAAACAGATTGGCTGGCATTAAAAGTGCTGGCACACAGAAGCAGTAATCTGTTGGTAATTTTATAAGGTTTCTGTGCTGATTACTATTTGGGCAGTGGCCACATCACTGATGAGGAGTTCACACACTCACGGCTGCCCTAGGAACAAGACAACATCTGCACAAAAACAGAAAAGGATTATCGACAATTAAAAGAGCTGATTACTGCTAATGCTATTGTCAATGATCTTTTACAAGAATTTCAATTAAATGAAAATCAATCGCCCGCTCTCAGAGGCCATATGGTGTCATGAAGAAAAAACTCCACACGCGTAGTGAAGGAGCCCAGGTTTCTGCCCTGGCATTGCCAACAACTAGCTGAGAAAGACAATGGTTCGTGCTTAGACCTGGGAAAGAGTCTTTAGAATTAGAAAGAAAGGACTTGCTGCTTCAGTAACACAAAGAGACTGAGAAAAATAAAGTTCATATTAGACTGAGAAGAACAGACACATCAGAGAGGACAAAAAGGCAGAATTGGGCTCAAAGAGAACACCGTTGAGGTAACAAGTTGGAGGTAACAATAACTTTCATTTTTCAGTGCCTGCAATATGACAAGCACTTTTTAAAAAAAAGTTAGTATTTTTATTGGAATATGCAATGTTCATTCATTTATATCACTCAGCAGTTGCTGCATTGCAATTCCAAGGAGCCAAGCACTTTCACATATTATTTCTAATCGATAAAACAAGCTTTAACCAGAAAGTGTAATTGTGTTCTGTTGAGGAAACTGAGAGTCAGAGAGGTTGAGTTTCTTGGAGACCCACAGCTGGGGCACGGTACTGCTTCTCTGTTACTGGAGATTGGGGCAAAGCTTTCAAATGATTTAAGCTGCCCAGAGCAAAGGGAGCCTATTAGTATGGAAGATGCTCATTCTGTTGAGTCCAAGATGCTCTCACTTGTTGGTAAAGTACTTCCTCTCTTTAAATAGTGTACGGTGAGAAGGGAGCTGAAAAAAAAAGAAGGAAAGAAGAGAAGAAGAGGAAGAATCTAAGAGAAGGTAAAGAAGAAGGGAAAGGTAGAAAAAGCAAGAAATAAAGAAAGTAAGAAATAAAGGGAAGAGCTAAGTGGGATCCAGAGAATAGAAGGAATCTGGATAAAGATTCTATTTTTTGAAAAGTAGTAAAATGTCTTTCTGTATGTTCTGAACCCAGGTACAGGGGCCTATTTTCTCCAGATGTGACAACTGCTTCAAAAGAGACTGTGAGCAAGGGACTTTGCCAAGTCAAGGGAATGCAAAATTGATACTCCACACTAGAGAAAGCATTTATTTTTAATGGGTAGATTGATTTTATTTGTTTATTTTTCAAATTCAGGCTAGTTTTCACCATAGTATTATTATAACTTTTATACTAGTTGTGCTAATAAAATTTTACGTAAATTAAGTATTTACTGGTAGGGAGCCATAGAATGATTTCAGGATCTTAAACTCTTTGCAGAGAAGCAGGCGGAGTGTGGCCAGTGTGCGTGTGTGACTGTGATAATCGCCTGTGTTTGCTATTAATAATGTCACAGTCACTCGTCTACTCACAAAGACTCGCTAATACACTATGTGAATGTCGAACTCGTTACAACTGTAATAATTAGAACAACTAACTTTCACTGTTTCATTGCTAGCACAGCCTTCCCTAATCAAATCACTTAAAACTGCACCCCTAAAACTCTCTCCCCATTATTTGTTTCAATAGCATGGGTGGTCACTCTAAAATTTTAAACTTACTTATTATTGTCTGTCTCCTTTCAGAGAACATAAACTCTCTGGGGCCAGGGTTGCTCTATTTTGTTCACTGTTATATCTCCAGTGTGTGGTTCAGGGCCTGCATGAGACAGGTGCTGAAAAGTCTTAGTTGCATGGATGCATGAGCAAATGATGAATGAATACATGGGTAAATGAACACTATGTTCCAAGAATATACTTTTACGTACATACATTATTTAGCTTGATTGTCACATCATTTTAAGGTTGGAAGTGAGTCTTTAGAAAGGTTGACCTACTTGCCCCAAGTCTCACGGGTATTAAGTGCCAGGTCAGGGCATGAGCCAGTCCTTCCGATTCCAAAGCCCTTAAACAAAAGCCGTGCGGTGGAGTAATAGCTCCTGTGTGTGTTCGTGTGTGTGCGTGCGCTTAATCCCTGCAGCTGGATTGTGCTAAACAGGACTTTCTTATGAAAAAACTTGGTTATATTCAACCAAAAGAGGATCACAAGACAAAATGGAACAGTTAAAAGATATAAATAAATGTTTAGCTTTCTCTAGTTGCTGCTAAAAAGAGAATTGCTTGTAGGAGTGGGGGAAAAACATAACTTATTAAAATTCTCCTTTTTCACATTTTTCAGAATATGTTGCCCACATAAAAATCCAATTTACCATTTTCCCTTAAATAAATATGTATTTACCATTTTCCCTTAAATAAATTTCTAGGGTGCTACGTAGCATGTCTTGCCACCTTACACTAGTAGTACTAGTTCATGACGCTCTTCAGAGTAAGAGAAGGTTTGATTTTCATTTCCCATTCAAACCAACTATTTCCAACTCCTTGTTCTTAACTCCATTCAAAGTAGGGAGATCCTATAAATATGTCCACTTTTGGAGTCTGAGATGGTGTCAAGTGTTCCTGGGCAACACACTGGAGATCTGAGAATAGAGAAATGGAACTCGTGAAGTGTAAAATACAGCATGTTTGGATTATGGTGGCAGTGTAAATAAGATAGTTATTTAAGTTTTACTTTTCTTTTTCCACTCATCTCAAGCTCAATTTAAACAGTTCATGTATGAATTCTGCCTGAAATTAGAAGAAACATGATAACATCATTCAGAGCCGGGAGAACTGGATTTACGTCTCATTTCTGCCACTTGCTTACACTGTGACCTTGGACAAGTCAGACCTTATTTTCTCAGCTGGAAGGTGAAAGAATCATGCCTGTTCTGGCTGCTTCTGTGGGTGGAAGAACATCATTAGAGTGCGTGAAGAACTTTGTAAACTGTAAAGTGCTCTGCAAATGTTAACATTTTACTTAAGAGATTTTTATTACATGTTGGATGAAATAAGGAAGGAGAATTGAAATGATACAGTTTTTTATTGCCTTATACTATATATAATTCAAATATTATACAATTCATTATATTTCATATTTATGACTATTTTAATAAAAAGTTACTTGTTAAAACATTTATGTTAAACAAAATAAACCTATTATAGTATTTTATCTATGGAAAATCAGATTTGATTTATATAAAGTAAATCTTTTCTACAGAAATACTTCTTATTTATTTCTCTTATACTTTTGTTGTATGGATAATATATTCATATGACTCAAAAACTAGAAATTTAAAAAGATATCCTTCCCATCTTTGTCCCACAATGGCCTGTTTCCTATGCCCCCTCCAATAGATAACCTCTGTATGAGTGTCTTATATATAATTTTGGATTTTCTTTATGCATATGCAAGCTTTAGGGTTTTTTTGCAATAACATGGGTTTGGTTCTTTTGGTTGAGGATGTGAGGAGGGGAGATAGCAGCTAACTCTGCTAGGCAATAACATATCGTGCCCACGTTTACACACTGGTTCCGTGGCAGAGCAAGATTTGGGCTAAATTTGTTTGTTTCCAAAGCTGTATCCAGTTCAGTATGTCAGACCGGAGAGGGCTGGAGTTACAGGTCACAGGAAAACGAAATGAGGGAAGAAGGGAAATGATGAAGCGAGCAGAAAGAAGGCAGGCATTGCGTATTTTGCCTCTACCCAGGGAAAGGATCCCAGTCTGGGAGTGCCAGGAGGTGAGCCACAAGCGATTCGTGCTCACCTTCAAACAGGTGCTCAGCCTTGCCCAAGCTGAGCAACTTGTGCACATCCAGCAGCCCAAGGGCTCTTCCTGGTATGCCACTATGGCTTGTAATGAAGATCCAAGGTCAGCAGGTAGAGTGAGCCCATGGGACCATGTTCGTTCATCTGAGGGGCAGGAGAGCAGGTGCTGCTTCGGTGAGAAATTTTTTCTTCCAAGTGAAACCCAGAATTCCATCTGACTCCTTTCCTCTGCATGGTCTGAACTTGGAGAAAGGTCGGTAAATAACCCCCAAAGGTGAATCTTCCTCTGCTAAGGTTGCCTTTTTGAAGAGCCTAGCAAGGAGCAAACACCCTGATGCATGCAGAACACGTGGCCTAAAGAGTAACCTCGTAGCCTTCAGCTAATTAGCTTGTTCTGGAAACTTTGAAGATGATGCAAGATATTCTGTCAGAAAACTTTTGGAACTTGGAGAGGCTTGGTTATAAATGGTTGGCTTGATATTTTTTCTTGAACATTATATTCTTACACACCCACAACTATCCATTATCAAACAGTGACAGAATTAGTGGAATTTGTTGGTGTCCTATATGTTTGTTTCTTTCCACCTACCTTTAGCCACTTCAAAATAACTGAAGAATTCTAGTTTGAATCTCAAAGATGTTTCTAACCTTGTGTTTTTGTTGCATTATGTTATCCTAAAAATTCTTTTAAGCGTCTCTTGATTTTTTTTTTCCTGTGTAATTGTTTTCATGTGTTTATATTTTCTTAAATCTGAAAAGTAACACTTGGAAAACCACATGTGGCTGCTCTGTCCCAGAAGAGCCACTCAACAGGAAACACCTTGGAGTCTTGGAACTTGCTGATTTTTCTTCCTTTCTTTCTTTCACAGATTTTGAGCTGAACTTCATAGTGTGTCCTCATCAAAAAAATTGGATAACAAGAAAGATGCTGGGGATGTTCAACTTGTTCATATCTGTCAAAGCTATATATTAGGATTTAAACAATTAGTTATATGAGCCAGGCATACACAAAAGAAGAAAGAGAAAGGTGAAGTGCTTTACAGTGAGAATTTAAAAGCTTTTGATATCAGAAATTCAAGACCAGCCTCAGTAAAAGCAAGACCCCGTCTCTACTGAAAAAAAAAAAAAAAAAAGAAAGAAAGAAAGAAATTAACCGAGCAACTAAAAATAGAAACAAAAATTAGCCAGGCGTGGTGGCACGTGTCTGTAGTCCTAGCAACTTGGGAGGCTGAGGCAGGAGGATCACTGGAGCCCAGGAGTTTGAGATTGCTGTGAGCTAGGCTGACGGCAGCGCACTCTAGCCCGGGCAACAGAGTGAGACTTTGTCTCAAAAAAATTAAAAAAATAAAACCTTCTGATGTCTCAGCAAAACATAAAGCATGAACAGAACCTCAAATATGATTCTTCCATGTCATTGAATTGTTCATCAAATATTCAATTCATGTGCAAAGTAATGTGGATACAACTCTAGTCATTGCAGCCCCATTTTGATAGCAAAAGATTAGAAAAACTTAAGTAAACATCTTTAGATGACTGTTTAACGAACTATGGCACATCAATAAAATAGAATACTTTAAATAGTTTAAAAAAGAAATAACGATCAAGATACATTGTTGAAAGAAAATCTAAGGTGCAGAAAAGTGGGGGTGTGTTTGTGTGTGCGTGCGCACATACGTACACAGGCATACCTTGTTTTATTGCGCTTTGCAGATACTGCGTTGTTTACAAATTGAAAATTTGTGGCAACCCTAAGTTGACCAAGTCTATAGCTGCCATTTTTCCAATAGCACGTGCTCACTTCATGTCCCTGTGTCACATTGTGATAATTCTCACAATATTTCAAACTTTTTCATTATTATTTTATCTGTTACAGTGATCTGTGATCTGTGATCTTTGGCATTACCTTTGTAATTGTTTTGGACGACCACAAACCATGCCCAACAAGATGGCAACCTTAACCGATACATGTTGGCTGTGTCCTGACTGCTCCAGTGACTGGCCGTTCCCCTGTCTCTCTCCCTGTCCTCAGGCCTCCCTACAACGGCCAATTAATAACCCTACAATGGACTCTAGCCTCTAGCTGTTCAAGGGAAAGGAAGAGTCTCATGTCTCTCACTTTAAATCAAAAGCTGGAGATTATTAAGCTTAGTAAGGAAAAGACATCAAAAGCTGAGATAGGCCAAAAGCTAGACCTCTGGTACCAGTTAGCCAAGTTGTGAGTTAAAAGAAAAAGTTACTGAAAGAAATTAAAAGTGCTACTCCAGTGAACACACAAATAATAAAAAAGCAGAACAGCCTTATTGCTGATAAGGATAAAGTTTTAGTTGTCCGGATGGATCAAACCAGCCACACAATTCCCTTAAGTCAAAACCTGACCCAGAGCAAGGCCCGAACTCTCTCCAATTCTATGAAGGCTGAGAGGGGAGGAAGCTGCAGGCCAAAAGTTTGAAGCTGGCGGAGTTTGGTTTGGGAGGTTTATGGAAAGAAGTCCTGTTTATAACATAACAGTACAAGGTGAAGCAGCAAGTGCTGTCTAACACCCCAGGTGTGTTCTCACCTCAGGACCTTTGTACTTGCTGCTGTCTGCCCGGAATGATCTTCACCCCCGATATCAGTGTGCCTTGCTTCCTCTTCCGTCTCTTCTGGACTGCGCCCTTTTAAAGAATTGCCAGGTGCCTCCCTCGACTCTCTTATTTCCTCCCCGGTCCCCCCTCTTGCTTTATCTTGCTCTGCAACTCCTCACATCTCTAACTTACTAAGTTTATTGTCTGACTTTTTCTGTTACAATACAAGCTGCATGAAAGCAGAAATTTTGTCTATTTTGTTTTTTGTTGCTTGTTTTTCCAGCTCCCCAAACGGTGCCTGGAACATAGTATGCATCCAATAAATATTTGCTGGATGCAAAGCACCGGAAATCCAGATATTCAAAAACATCAAAATCGATTATAATTTAAACTTTCCAATCAGATGTTCGTTATTGTCTACAAACTATCTCATAAACCACAGTTCTTCATACACTCTGTGTTTATGGCATCACGTGACATAAATGCTTTTATTAAACGTATGGTCTCTGAGCACTTACAAAACACGCAGTGTGACAACTCACAGTCCCAATTTTCCATTTGGTATGTAATATTGTTTGTCTTATATCTGTGATCTCAATCCACAGAGTGTTTTCATTTCTTCTTGGACACCAAATGTTCAATTTGGCTCATGAAACACTTGTTTATTTCCTTCCTAAATTAAACAGTTGAGATGTTACAGGTTTTTCTTTCCTTGTGTTCCTTCTCTTTCTTTTTTAGTTACTTATTTTTTTCCAAGAACATCATCCTAATGTTATCACAAATGAAATATTGTTGGCCAGGCACAGTGGCTCATGCCTGTAATCCTAGCACTTTGGGAGGCCTAGGTTGGAGGATTGCTTGAGGCCAGGAGTTCAAGACCAGCCTGAGCAACATAGCCAGACCCCATCTCTACAAAAAAATAGAAAAATTACCCAGGCATGGTGGTGCACAGCTGTAGTCCCAGCTACTCAGGAGGTTGAGACAGGAGGATAACTTGAGCCCAGGAGTTTGAGGTTGCTGTGAGCTATGATCATGTCCCTCACTCTAGCAAGGGCAAGAGAGCAACACCCTGTCTCAAAAACAAAAAACAAAATATTTTTATAGAGATCCTTGATTTGATTTTTAAAATCAAATCCATTTATTTATTCAGAAAGTTGAAAATACCATAGAGAGACCATTGTAGCAGAGAGTGTTCTTATTCTGTAGACTGAATTTATCTGTCATTCACATTCTAATTCTAAGCACTGAAGAAAGTCATGCAATTTACTCTACATTATATGATAGCTTAAAAGGTGTTTTACTCTGGATGTTTTCAGACACTTATAAAGTAGACAAAATAGTATAAGGAATGCTATGTACCCATCATTTATCTTTAATAATTATTAACTCCTGGCTAATGCTGTTTCATCTATATCCTCACACACTTTCTTTCCCCTAGATTATTTTGAAGAAAATTCCAGACTTCATATTATTTCATCTGTAAATATTTCAGTCTACATATTTAAAAAATAAGGCCTCTTCTAAAAGTAATTATAAACTCTTAAATACATTCAATTCCTGAAGGGCAAGGGAAAATTATTGATGGCCAAATTTCACAGCATTACTGGGTTTGTGTGTATGTGTGTTTGTTTATTTGTTGTCTATATTTCTTTTTATTTTTTCGGACAAGCATAATGTTGGACAAGCCATATAATGTCTAATTGGAGATACCTAGGAAGGAGGAATGACCGTAACTTCTTTCTATGAGAATAAAAACATAGACTAAGAGCATCAGAGAAGTAGGATTTTTGTGCTTTCTTTTAATTTTTCCCTAGGAGGCCAAAATATCTCACACTTTAAATATATATTTCTACTTAGATTATGCACAGGTCTGAGAAAAGACAAGGTGGGAGAATCAACCACAGAAGATCTTCATTGGTTCGCTGCTGTTTTTCTAGTCCTGGGGCCGTTCCTGGCATAGAGTGGAAGCTCAGTAAATACTTGTTGAGGTCAGGCACTGTGGTTCATGCCTGTAATCCCAGCACTTTGGGAGGCCGAGGTGGGAGGATCACCAGGAGCTCCAGATTAGCCTAGGCAATATAGAAAGACCCCATCTCTACAAAAATTAATAATGAAAAAACTAGCTGGGCTTGGTGGCATATGTTTGTAGTCTTACCTACATGGGAGGCTGAGGCAGGAGGATTGCTTGAGCCGAGGGGTTGAAGGCTGCAGTAAGTCATGAGGCAGGAGGATTGCTTGAGCTCAGGAGTTGAGAACAGGCTGAGAAAGAGTGAGACCCCATCTCTAGTGAAAATAGAAAAATTAGCCAGCGTCGTGGGGCACGCCTGTAGTCCCAGCTACTGGGAGGCTGAAGCAGGAAGATCGCTTGAGCCCAGGAGTTTGAGGTTGCTGTGAGCTAGGCTGATGCCACTGCACTCTACTCAGGGCAACAGAGTGAGACTCTGTCTCAAAAAAAAAAAGAAAAAAAAACATTATGTGTCCTGATTTTAAATGTGGTCCTATAATATAAATATTCCTTATTTGAATTATGTTTGTTCTACTTTGTTAAATTAAGTGTGTGTAATATTTAATACAAAGAAAATATAGCAAAAATGTGAATATTTTCTGCAATAAGACATTTTCATTTAATAGTAGTAGTCCTGCAGTACTTCATGGAGAAAGTTAAACCTTATGACTATTAAAGCCAGAGAGAATACAATTTGTATTTTCATATTTCAGAGTCTTAGTATTGTATCCTCCACCTGAAAAATTGTCTTAGAATATCAGAATGCTTTATGACGCATCAACTTGGCTAGTCTGAACTGCATTCCCCAGAATTCCCTCTCTAGCGTGTTTCCAGATAGGGTAGACTGCAGGGAAGTTCTCTCCTGAGAGCTGGAGTGTAGAAGAGGGCAGTGGGCATTCTGTGGCACACACACCTCTCAATTATTCGGTCAAACACTAATCTAGCTTTTGCTGTGCAGGGATCGTGCAGACATTAAAGTCTCAAGTCAGTTGATTTTGAGTTCGTCAAAAAAGGGCCTCATCCTGGTTGGTGCAGATTTAGTCAAGCCAAAGCCCTTTTAAGGAGCAATTAGGCCCTTCCTAAAGGTCAGAGACTCCAAGTTTCAGCCCAAGCTCATGGGGTTCCAGCTGTCTCACAACCTTCCCTTCCCAACTGCCTGCTCTGTGGACTTCGGGCTTGCGTAGCCCGGCCCCCACTGCCGCGTCAGTTCTGCCTCTCTGGCTGAACTCTGATACGGGCACTTTCCATAATTTATATCTTAACCAGAACACTCTTTATTTCTTCACCATTTAAGGTTCTGTTCACTCAAATGTTTTCTTGCCTTCATCTGAGTAGTATCTGGAGCAAAGTAACTGCTAAGGAGCAGTTGTAAGTCCCTCAGTATTCTAGCTGCACAATAGATGGATGTCGTGGCGTTAAGTCTGAATATCATGGGGATTTCTCCCGTGTTGTTTAGTTGTCTCAATCTTGGCATCTCATGACTAATATTTTCCAGTAAATCAGATATCTAGTCCTTCCTTAAATAACTCCTTTTTAGGTGGCGGTCTCATTTGTAGGGTCTCCTCCCTTTATTCTGTCATCCCTACTGCTGCCAGTGGGTTTTTCTAACATGCGTGTTTGACCATGTCGTGCATTCCCTGGATTAAAAAAGCGTCAATGTTTCTCCTTCACTTACTCAGTAAAACCTAAACATCCCAGCATGGTGTAGTCCTGCTGTTTCGATCTGCTGCTTTCCCAGCTTCATCTCTGCAGACGCGCCTACTTTGTACACGTGCCCTCGCGCCCCCATGTTGCAGTCCTTGCAGTTCTTCAAGTGTGGGAGCCCAGGCCCAGGAACACATACTCTGGAAAAAACAACCAGCTACTACCAGACATGTCTGAGAGCCAAACCGCCATCAGTAAGGCAAACGCAAAAATAAACATCCTTCTGAAAAGTCTTTTACATAACCCCCCAAAATTTAAACACAATCTTTGGACATCTACAAAATGTTTTATGCATCACAACTTCCTAACTCTTACCTTTCAAACAGCTGTTGCACGCCATAGTCTACACCCAGCAATCATTCCTTTTTACTGCAGCAAACTCTCTCTTCTCACTTTCTTCATTGTTATCAGTGGCATTACTTTCTTCACACTCTTCCGACTTTTTACCTTGGATTTTCCCTCAACCAAAATATTTCTTTTGCCTGATCTCTAACCCTAGAGCTGCTCCCTCACAGTGCTTTCCCCTGCATACAACACTGCGCTCTTCCCTTGCCACGGACCTGATGCGAGTCATGCCCTTTGGGTGCCATCGCAGATTTCTCAGACTTCTCTAGACTCCTTTCCTCCAGATGCCCTTAGAGAGACTAAGAAGGGACTCTCTCCTATCTTTCTAAATGATATCATTCCCACTCAGAAATATATATTCCCACACAGAAATTTATCAACGGCTACCACTCAGTCATTCATCAGATGCGAGCTGCCAATTATCCACTGTTTCAATCAGAGCCCCTAATCATGAGTTTAAGGCTAATTACCAATTGCCACTTCCACAGTATTCCTTCACCTAACTACGTAGTTAGGATGTCTCTGTTTTAGCCAGTCAACCCTACTTGCCTCTCCACATCACTTGACGCTATTCTGCAATCCCAAGCCCTCCACTCCCCTCTAAACTTTCCCCTGGCCTCTCTTTTCCATCAATCTGTCCTTTTTCTTCTTCAAACATTTCTCATAAATCATCTATCTTATAAAGTGTTCCCAGGGCATAACCATTCCAGCAATCTCCTGAGCCCTTGTACACATATGAGCTGTTTGTAGGCAACAGAAATTGGCCCTGCTCAGTTTCAGAAAATCATGTATCACCATGTAAGTCTATCAGGGGAAATGAGCTAGAATTTCAGTTTCCAGACGCCTTTCATAGAATCAAATATGTAAGCCAGAATGAGCTTTCAGAACCTGTCTATAAGATTCAGGAGCCGGTATAATATAAAGCACACCACTAGATATAGGTCACATTGAGTGTTTATATCAAATAACAAAAGTGTTTGTTTCATGCACTTCACCTCTCCCTATATAAGAAATCTGTATATTTTCCTGTAGTCAATGTTCAACTCCCTTCTGCTCTGGGTCTGAAGCGAGGCCAGCTGTTGAAGAGTTTACTTTTCATTGAGCAGGTAAAAGGGTACACTTGGAGAGAGGAAGAAGAGGGCGAAATGGTGGGTTTTTTATCAGCATACGAGACCAGGTGGCTAAGACGAATGTCTACCAAATTGTGTTTTTCAGCTTCTGCGTCTCCTGGCTTAAAACTCTGTGGATCACATCTCTCTTCTAAATATGGAACATCGTGGATACTGCAAGGGTTAGGGTGAGGCTTACCAAAGGGTTTGCCCCAAGGAAGATTTTCATTTTCTTGCATTTTAGGTGTTGGCTGAGTTAGGCAGCCATTGTTAGCTCTCTGCACAGGTGTTCTTTATTTTTTTTTATCACCACCACAGATTCAATCAAAAGAAAACAAGGAAGTTTATTATTTCAAATAATATCAGTTTCTTTAAATATGAAAAACCAGGAAATAAGCCTACAGTCATAAAAATACATAAAATTCAATCACAGCACCTCAGTCAGGAAAAACATCAAGCCTCATAAACCCAGCGCGCTCAGCTCCAGTGGTTGGACGCAGAAGGACGTGAGAGTTATCTACAGGCAACTTAAAGCCGAACCGAGCCAAGTCCCCTACTTAGCTCCAGTGCAGAAGGAGTGACGAGGAATTCTTGGTGGACTATGGAGAGTTTGAATTGTGAGAGAAAACCCTTTCGCAGACATGAATCCCGGTGAGAATGCTGCAGAGCGTCTTTGTTTTCAGACAAATTTTCGACTTGAAATAAAAGAGCAGAAAAACATTCTGGCTTCTAATAAAATTGATTAGGTTTTTTTACAATAATATGAGATTCTCAGGGTAACAGACTTCAACTTCCTTAACATTAACGCTGATAATTTCTAGAGTCATAGCGTCAGGAAGGGGACACGTGGAGGTGACTGTCCCGGTGAGAGATACCTGTGGATCGCAGTCTCCACCCGTCATCCCTGGCCCCTGGCCCCACCTGTGCCCTTCCCAGCCTCCCTGTCACTGGCCAGGCCCCGGCTTCCTGCACCCGTCCTCTTGGCGGCCTCCGGACCCCTGCTGCTGCCGCTGGGCCCGTGTCAGTCCCTCTCTGCTGCCCTGTGGCTGTTACGGCTGCGCTCACACTGTTGCTCTGGACTTATCCTGACATCACTTCCTAGGGAACTTCTTTCTTGATAAACTCATTATAAACTCATAAATTTAAATATAGTTGATATGCTTCAACTTATTGCAGTTATTATTTTTGATATTCAAATCGGAGCTCCTGCAAGTTGGCTCCTGAGTTCTTTTGAAACAACCACGGCAGTCGTATGTTCTCACTTACATGTGGGAGCTGAATATTAAAAACAATTGATCTCATGGAGACAGAGAGTAGAACGATGGTTACTTGAGGCTGGGAAGGGTAGCAGGGAGGGGGAGATAAGTCGAGACGGTCAATGGGTGCAAAAATAGAGTTAGATAGTTAGATAGCATGAACAATATTTGATAGAACAAAGTGACTGTAAGCCACAATAAGTTAGAGTATGCTTTAAAATCAATCATGTTCTTGTTTTCAGGTAGGACCAGAGGTTAGAGATTCATCTTGTGTATTTTTGAGCCAGATCTGGAGCTAGGTATTTCTCTAAGGAGCCCTGACTCTTAGGAGATCATAGTCGGTGTGGTACGCTGTGCACTGCTAATACGTTGCTCTTTGTTTTTAGGCTTTTTCAGGAAACAAAGCCAGGAGATTAGAGATAGGTAAATAAATAGATGGATGGATAGACATGCAGATAATATGTCATATTTATACCAATATTTCTAATTTGAATTCTAATTCAGGACTGTAGACCTTTTATTTGATGTCATTTATCTCATACCTACATCTCCCTCCAACCCAAAGTCCTGATTCTTGACAACTCATACATAACTACCCACTTGTTTCATCCCAGGAAACATATACAATAGCCTCAGAATAAAAATAGCAAAACTTTCAATGACAATATAGTTACTGGAAATATTTAACGTTTTGGTTTTTGTGTGCGTGTTCTTTGTAGTTCCTTTTGGTCTAAGGGCATATTCCACTTGAGATCTACAATCAATGTCCATGTTTTAATGTCACCTGAAACATTTCCTCCCTGAGGGGATGTGCCATCAACTCAATGCATAGTTGGGTTCTATTTTTTCCTGTTGTTTTGAGTTTTAGTGGTCACATTTTAAAATTTAGTTTATTATCAATATGTCCTGGAGATCTTCCCATACTTGTACATACAGATATCATTCTTCATTTCTTTTTACGGCTGTGTAATACTACACTGTGTGGGTGTGCCATAGTTGAGGGTTCCCTATTGATGGGCATTAACACTGTCTCTAATAAATAGTGCTCCAACAAATAGCTTTGTGCATGTATCTTTCTATATTTGCCAGTGCATCTTCAGGATAGGTTAGAAACTATACTACTACAAAAGTAGCCAGTAGAATGTCCTTTTACCTGAATAATCACAAAACTCCTATATTCTAAGAGCACCATGATGCTACTTTTTCCCAAGCTCAGGGAATGGAGAGATAAGCTTTTGGCTCTTCCTATACATCAGCAAGTATCTCTCCCAGAGGACTCCTCGGCCCCTCCTACCAGTGGACTTTCTGAAGGCACATCCAAAGATGTGCTAATAAAACTAAATTCCTGTTATTAGCACTCAGAATAGGCCTGGAATATTACCATGTGCACATGTAGAGTCACATCTTATACATGCATAAAAATCATGCAGAGTCAAAATTGATCCTAAAATTCCCTTCAGAATGTACTATATTGGAGATCACCAGACAATTTCTAAATAAGTCAAATGTAGCCACTTTTCCCTCCAACATTAGAACATATCACTGTTGATTAAGCAACAAAGGAAGAGTCAGTTTCCTATCAGAAAACTGATCAGTATAGATCATTTGGCATTGAGTAGACTGGAAGACATAATTATCTGTTCTTTTTCCTAATGGTTGAATGTAGGTAACTTAAATGTCCATATTATGAGACTCTAATGAAAGCAAATATAGGCATTTAGAAGAGGGAAATACAGTCACATTTGACACATTAAAACTGTATTGTGCCAGGCTCGATGGCTCACGCTTGTAATTCCAGCACTTTGGGAGACTGAGGTGGGAGGATCACTTGAGGCCAGGAGTTTGATACCAGCCTGGGCAACAGAGTGAGACCCATCTCTAAAAAAATAAAAAAAAAAAAAATGAAAAAAACCCAACTACATTGCTCTTATGCAGCTGTCTTAAACATCTATATATATTTCCATTTTATAAGTGACAGATTTTAAATTATCTTCAATTCCAATTATAACTTCTATCACTTAGAAAAAGCACTACCTTGACCAACAGTTGTACAACAAAGGACCACAAATAGTTCACTGAATTCCCCATAAATCATTTCAGGACACTACGTTTAAAAGACACGTTTCTACCAAGGTAAGAATCCAGCTGTGTCTAGTGACTCCCTGGTGATATCTAGGACTAATCCTTGCCAGGTGATTGTTTCCAGAAAAGAAATTCAAGCTAGAGTATCAAACAGGAATAAAAGTATAAAGGAAATGTCAAGACAGGCCATCCCAAGTCCAGGCCCTCTTTGTGGAATGTACAGGCAGCCTGCAGAGAAATCATTGTGTTGCGTCTTATTCAGACCTGGAAGCAGCTCGTAAACTCCCCGCAATATAAAATTGCCTTGTTGAACTTGGCAAGCTGCCCTTTCCCTTTGCTCCTCGACCCCAGGCCTATTGTTGTATAAAGGTGTTCCCACCATCCCTTCTAGGGCCACAGAGGCCGCCCCTCAGCTGAAATCAGCTGAAGTGACTTGTCAGGGTCCCTGGAGCAGATAGTGCCAGAGAAGGTAGTAGTTATCTGGTGAGAGTAGCTGAATTCACTTAAAAGAGGCTTTTAATCTACTTAAAAGATTGTCTTAGAAGAGGCTTTTTTTGTTATGAGTGCATTTGACCTCCCCCCCTATTTTTTTGTGGATGAATTTCGCCTATACTGGGGCTCTGGAAAATAGAAACAGAATATAAGTTAAGTCAAAAGAAAGGCACCTCCTTTTGTGGAACCGTGAGAAGTATTACCTAAGAGAAAAAGAGTTCCTCTTCTTGACACACTGTGAGCGAAATACTTTTGTGGTTTCTTGCTCCGTGCTGTTTTTTCTTCTTTCTTTCTAATTCCTAGACTTGGTAACCTTTTGGTATTGAATACCAACTTACAAGGGCATGCAGATATTTGTTCATACTCTAAAGTCTAAGATCATCTCAAAACAGTCCATGAGGAAGTTCTGGTTATCCGTTGTTCAGCCAAAATAATACCGTGCAGATTTACTATTAAAGTTCATATAGTAGAAGTGAACTGAAGAAGTTACTCCAAAAACATCTGAGTATAATCTTCACAGGCAATGGTATTTTCTTAAAAATGGAAATCTACTAAACACATCTCAGAATGAGCAAAAGTATTCTGCCCAGATCACAAAAGTTCTCTTAAGAAGCCTAGCTCCCCTTAGGCAGCTCCCGGGGAAGGTAACCCTTGACGTTGATCTTGTGATGAGAGGGCTATTAATTTTTTAATTATGCTGATCTAAATTCAGCGAGAGCTGTACTTCCCAAGGGCAAGTGAGCAGGAGGGTTTTTCCGTGGAGTGCTCAGGCAAGACAGCCCAGGGGTCTGACATAACTGCACGTTCACACTGCTCCCTCTCCCTCCTCCTCCCTCTCTCTCTCCTCCAAGATAAACGATCTCGCTCAGATCCTGTTTGTGCTTTACTTATTTCCTGCACCAAAGCAGTTTGCCCAAGAGCTCAGCAGCTGATCCCTGCGGCTGTGGAGTTTCCTAGCTGGTGTTTCCTCCTTCTTGTCCTTTTCTCGTGTGTGTTTGTTTTCTCAAAGTGAGCACTCACGGGGGCCGTGGCTCCACTGACTGAATTACAGGAAACTGGCCAAGGCATTCTCTCTCTCCATTCCTAGAGAGTCAGAAAGCCTGGGAATATGAGTTTGGCAAGAAGGTCTCTGCACGCTACATCTCCATTGCTTCCGGTGCCACTGATTTCCCCCCAGTTCACTAGCGAAACCTGCCACCATTGCTACCTTGGGTGCTTCAGAGTCACCCAAGCCCTCCCAGAGGGCATCCTTAGAGCCTTATTTCAGAAAGAGGGACCCAAAGGTTGTTGGAGAACAGAATCAGACTCCATCCCGTGGCCCATGGTTTCTCTCCGACGGCCCTGCTCGGGCTGCGGCCACCAGCCTCTCCGCTGATTTCCAGCTCCCCTTCCTGCCAGCGCCTTTGTTTATCCAAGGCGCCAAGATCCCACTGTGAAGTCTGAAAGAGTGACCGGCGGTTCTCGCTCGTTTTCTCTAAATGTCATGTCTCCCAATGTTGTCTTCTTTTCTTTCAAAGACAACTGGATGTTGTTACTGGTTTTCTTGGAATGAGGTCAGTGGACGTTGTTTTCCCTGAGAATGTGCCACTGCGCTTCAGAGACATATTTGGAAGGGCCGAGGACAAAAGGAATCAGTGCGGGTCCCTGGCACTGACGTCCCCCCAGCTTGGCCGCACTGGAGCATGCCAGCACCGTTTCCTCCCAGTCTTTCCAGTTACCCAGCCCAGCTCAAGTCTTTAACCCTTCGTGAGCGTCAGAGGCTTAGCTACAGGAAAGAACGGGGCACGCACACTCAGCCTAAAGACAGGAGGGAGAAGGCAGAGCATCTGGCGTCATTTGCGTGGCTGTTCTCTGTCCCACCTGCTTACAACCTCATACTTGCTCTCCCTAAATCTTAATCCAGCCTCAATTTCATCTCAAAAGGGTCAGTAGGGATACAAAAAGCTGGCCCTCCAGTGCCACCAACCAGCTGTGCTGCACTCTATTAACCGCCTGACAAAATCTCACATCTCTCCAGCTCCCGTCCCACATAAAATGCAAATGATGGCAATAAATGAATCACAGAGGACATTCAATATCCCCGTGCCCTGCCCCACAGGGGCCGATCACATTAACAGCTCACCTGATCTGTGGGCTGCCCACGGGCTGGCCAGGTCCAGGACTCCTGCTCTCAGTGCACGTGTCACTGTCCTGTCACCCGGCCCTTCCTTTCCTCCTCGTGTCCTCCCCTCCCCTGGGCCTTCTGGTCACATTTCCTGCAGTTGCTCACCTACTCTGCATTCGGAGGCCCATCCTCTTTGGCCTGCTGTTTTGTATGTGGGTCCCAGGGGTTCACAGAAGGCCACAGAGCAGGTCAGATGGTCCTGCTCAGTAAAGGGAAGGATGGAGGATCCTTCCTGATCCTTCACATCAAGAGCTGTGGCAGTGACTTGGATAAAGAAACAAAAAAATAAAGCAACTCCCAAGAAGGGGAAAAAAAGAAAGTAGTTCCAGATTGCTTCACTGTGGGAAGAAAGGGATGAACAAAGACCTGCTGGGGGAGGCTGAGAAACGCTGTGGGAGCTCCTGACTTGGAGTGGGTTGGGTGGTCTGGGGGAAGAGTGACCTTGCCCCTGGCCTGGCAGGGCACCATGAGCTGAGGACGACGACCACGAGGCTTTGGCAGATTCCCTCCGGCCTGGGTTCCCAGGAATGACAACAGTTTTCACTCCGTAGAAGGGACTTCTCAGATTGGGAAGAAAGAAGCAAGGGGTGGTGTCCAGCAGGAGTTTTCTGCTCTGGCTCAGGGGCAGCAGAGGCGCGGTGGACCCATGGCAGTGGCTGCGTCCACCAACAGGCGCGGCAACAGCACCAGAGCTAGCAGGCCGCATCCGGCAGGCCTGGCAAGTGTGTCTAGGAAGGAGCAGGTGGGTTACAACAGCTGATCACGAGAGGTTTCTGTCTTGTTAGGAACAGAGACAAAAAGATGGACAGGCAGGCAAATCACATCGTCATTACATATAGAGGTTTCAGGCCACATCTGTTCCAGTTATCTATTGCTGCATGAAAAGTCACCCCAAAACACGGTTTCTTAAAACAGCTACAATCATTTTAATTATCTCTCACAGTTTCTGTGGGTCAGGGTTTGGGGAACAGATTGGCTGGACATCTATCTCTCTTCATGTAGTCTCAAAACCTCTCCGCGTGGTCTCCCCACGTGACCAGTTTGGGCTTCCTCACAGCATGGCAGCCTCAGGAGAGTTGGAGTGTATTCATAGAAGCTGATGGTTTTAAGAACAAATATTCCAAAAAGCAACGTGAAAATTGCGTCACCTATTTGACCTCGTCTTAGAAGTTACGTAGCATCAATTCTGCTATCCTCCATTGGACAAAACAGTCAGAGAAGCCTGCCCAGTTTGAAGAGGAGAAGACCCATCTCTTAGTGAGAAGAATGTAAAAGAATGTGTGGACATATTAAACAATACCCTTACTAACCAACTCTTTTCTCTTGAAATTAAGTTTCTATCACCCTGATCTTTTTCAATTCTTCTGATTGGTCTATCTTTGGCTTCTCTCTTCCTTACCCCAGAGAAAAGTGTTTTTGGACGCTGTAAATGCTGGAAGATCGGGTAGCTAGGCTTCAAAGACAGCCTCCTAAGAAACCACACTTTCCAGTATCCATGCTCTTGGGCAGTTTCTCTCCAACACTGGATTTGAGCTGCACTTAGAGGAAGAGATGCTGTGAGATCTCTAAGGTTAGGACATGAGAAACCTTACCACTTCCACCTGGACCTCCTGAAATGCTTGTTCTGGGGAAAGTCAGCCAGCATGTAAAAAGTCTGAGATCACTGTGCTGTGAGGAAGCCCAAGCCAGTCACAGGGAGGGCCTGTGTGCAGAGAGAAAAATGCTTGGCCGACCCCCAGAGATTTCAGCCATCCCAGCCCAGGGGAAGAAGCCATCTTGGATGACGTTCAGCCTGGTTTCAGATGACTCCAGCCCAGCCACCGTCTGACTGCAATCACATCTGAGACTCCAAGTGAGAACCATCTGACTGAGTCTAGTCAACCCGCAAAACCTTGAGAGATAATAAATTGATATTTTAAGGCCTTAAGTTTTGAGGCGGCTTGTTATATAGCCAGAACACCCAGTCCTATCAATTCCACCTCAAAATGTCTCCCAGACCTGGGCCTCTTAGCCTGGCCTTCAACATCATTTACTTGCTGAGGCAAAGCTTTCACCCTGGTTTTCTAGCCAGGACTCATGCCTTTAAGGAAGTTGGTCTTGGAGATGATGTAAGACGTGCTCACAGCAACTATAAAATAAAGCAGTAAGGAATCATACCACAAGGTCAGTACAGAAAAATGTTAGCATGAGAATTCAGAAAAAAGAGGGAGAAAATTATTCCCGCCCGGAACTGGAGGGCCCGAACATGAGGTAGAATTGAATTGGATCGTGAATGCCAAGTGGAGGTTTGTGGATTTGTTTTGTAAAAATAGGGAGATACTAAAAGTGTCTGAGCAGAAAGGTAATGTGATCAAAAATATGTTTCATGAAAACATAGTCTGCAAGCGATGGATGTATAAAGTCAATTGCGTTTGGGAGACACTAAACAGGGGTGGTCAGTGAGAGGGGGAGACCAGTGAAGAAACTGTCCTGACAGTCCAGGCGAGAAGCAACGAACCCTTGAACCAGGCCTGGTAGTGGGGATGGGGTTAAAGGAGTGGATTTAAGAGACATTCCAGAAGTTGATATGACTCTGAAATATAAGTAATGATAAAATTATGATCCCAATTCCCCCATTCCTTGAATAAGTGAAAACAAATAATTCTACAGATTTTACTTTTGGGGGAAAGGTGGCTTTTCAAAGAAAGACCTTTAAAAAATACTTGATATTCTGGGAGAAAAGAATAAATTAAATCCATAACTTTGTTATGACTCTTTTGAACATTTATAACCCGTTCTAATATATTCACGTTGATTTACAATTTCTGTCACTTACCCATCCCTCTGGCACATTAATAGTGAAAGAAGCCTCCGAAAAACAATTCAGGGCAACATCACTGCAGATTTTAAAAACCCGCAGCGGTCGTCATTGAGACTGTGGGCGCTCCAAACATTTTTTGAAGTATGAGCTCCCTCTAGTGGCCAAACTCATTTTTTACTGCTCTATCAAATCTGCCTGCATTTATATTTAAATAATATTAATGAGTAAAGTTTAATTTCCCCTAGAATTGAATTTGGATTTTAAAATTTTTCCTTGCTTGTTAGTGAATGGGCTCCATGATAGTCACAATAAATCTCAATATCCACTATTATTGTAATAATTTGTAATTATCAGTTTTCAATAATGTGTTTATTGAGTTTCAGACTACACCAGAATTCAATTATCACCTAATTAATGTATAAGCTAATTTGCTATAAATGTTCCAAGGAAGTGAGGTCATTGTTTATCACTATAAAAAGTCCTCCTTTGATAATATTCCCTTGAAACTAGTTGAAGTTGAAACTATTGCAAAGATGTACATTTCCTAGCCAAATCCCATCATTTCTTACTGGAAGGGGTCACCCTGTGCAGATCCTTCTGAAGTCACCTTTCATATTAAGGGATAGGTGGGCAAAGACCACTGAGAGGAGCACAGTGGAGGGGGTTGGGGAGTGAAAAGAAAGACCAACGCTGAGCACCTACTACGTGTCAGGTGTTCTGCTTTATACTTTGCATCTGCTATCTTGTTTGAAGCCCTAGAGAGATATTATTCCATTTCTCTTCTAGTCAACAAAAATTTTTAAACTCCTACGAGGCATAATAAGGCACAGAAATGAAGCAGACATCATCTCTGCCTTTATGGTGCTTAGAGCCTTGTGGAGAGCTGATGAGTAAATAACCAGTGCAGCTCACGGGGCAGGGGAAGCCCAAGCACTGGGAGAACACCCAGGAGCCACGCTTCGCCCCAGCCGCAGAGAAAGTGGTGTCAGGCAGTGGTCACCTGCTTGCCTGCTCAAAGGGGAGGATCCTAACTGGGATCTTGAAGCTGTTGTCCATCCAGAGGGTCAGAATGTGCAAAGTCCCAGAGTCACAAGAGAGCAATGGGGCAGGTTGGCTAGGACTCAGGGAGAGAGGTGAGCAATTTTTTTCTCTTGAGAATAAGATCTTGTTTATTTTTACTTGTTGACATCATAACTCTCCAGTTGTCTATTTTTTAATTTTTTAAAATTTCATTAGATTTAGGGGATATAAGTAGAGTTTCGTTACATGGATGTATTGCAAAGTCTGGGCTTTTAGTGTACCCATCCACCTGAATAGTGTACATTGTTCCCAATAGGTAAGTTTTCATCCCTCCCCCCTTCGGAGTAACCAATGTTGATTATGACAGTCTATATGACCACGTGTACCCACAGCTTAGCTCCCACTTGTAAGTGAGAACATGCAGTGTTTGAGTTTCCATTCCTGAGTTGCTTCACTTAGGATAGTGACCTCTAGTTCTATCCAAGTTGTTGCAAAAGACATTATTTCATTCTTTTTGATGACTGAGTAGTATTCCGTGGTGTGTGTATATATATATATATATATATCACATTTTCTTTATCCACTCATCGGTTGATGAGCACTTAGATTGATTTTATATCTTTGCAGTTGTGAATTGTGCCGCAATAAACATATAAATACAGGTGTCTTTTTGATATAATGACTTCTTTTCCTGTTGGTAGATACTCAGTAGTGGGATTGCTGAATAGAATAGTAGATCTAGTTTTAGTTCTTTGAGAAATCTCCATATTGTTTTCCATAGAGTTTGAACTAATTTATATTCCCATCAACAGTGTATATGCATCCCCTTTAGGGATGAATAATTAATATCCCCATTTTCCGTATAACCTAGCTGACACTCAGACACATTAATTAAGTACCCTGCCTCCAAGACAACAGTGGGACCTCAGTGACCACATCACTGCCTGGTGTTCATCTCTGCTTGTTTATTAGGAGAAAATGGCAGCCCTGATCAAGGTTGCCGTCAGTAACTGAAGCCAATTTAGGCAATTATGATCCAACTCTGAAAATGCTTCCACCTGTGAAACTAAAAATGGTCAGTCATTTGTTTTAACAAAAGTGTGAATAGCAGAAGTGCTTCAGTGGCCAGTTATGAAAATAATACAGCTAGCTTTAGGAGTGGACAGAGTAGTAGCTTTCCTACTCAAATGAAGGCTGTCCAACAATAGATCCTGATCTTAATTAAAAGCCAACCCAGCTGCCTAATTTGGCATTATTACTTAGCGGAATTGCATCTTTTATTTATTTATTTATTTATTTATTTATTTATTTTTAGGAGTCTTGCTCTGTTGCCCCCCCTCAGGTGCAATGGCATTATCATAACTCACTGCAATGTCAAACTGCTGGGCTCAAGGGATTCTTCTGCTTCAGCCTCTTGAGTAGCTGGGACTACAAGTGCCCACTACGACCCAGCTAATTTTTCTATTTTTAGTAGACAGGGTCTTGTTCTCGCTCAGGCTGGTCTTGAACTCCTGAGCTCAAGCAATCCTTCCACCTCGGCCTCCCAGAGTGCTAGGATTACAGGCACGAGCCACTGTGCCTGGCCTGGAATTGCATCTTTCAGTCAGCTAAGACCTAAAATGAACAATGAAGGAGTCCAGGAAATTTCACCCCAAAATATGGCATAAGTTGTTGTGTGTATCAGTTGTTTGTTCCTTTTTAAAAGATATATCATAGTGTATTGATTTACCAGTAAAAACCATTTACGTTGCTTACATTTGCTTCTTATGAACAATGCTGCTCTGAATATTTGCATATGAATCTTTGTATAAGCTTATGTTTTCACTTTTCCTCGGTAAATACCTGGCAGTGGGATTACTGGGTCATACGAAAATGCCAGGCTGTTTTTCAGCAGCAACACATGAACGTTCCAGTTGCTCTACATCCTCACTAACATTGGTGTTGTCAGTCTTTGTAATTTTAGCTGTACTGGGGGTGTGTAGTGGTATATCATTGTGGTCTGAATTTGCATTTCCCTATTGACTAATTGCATTAAGCTTCTCTTCATGGTGTTTATTGACCATCTACATGTCTTCTTTGGTGAAATATCTGTTTAAGTGTTTTGCCCTTTTTTTATTGGATTGTTTATCTTAGTGAGTTATAAGAGTTTGTTATAAATTCTGTTTACAAGTCCTTTGTCAGATATGCTTTGCAAATATTTTCTCCCACTCTGTGGCTTGCCTTTTCATTTTCTTTTCTAAGAACATTTTTAAAAAATTTTGACGAAATACATCAAAATTATTATTTTGCAAGCTGCTTAAAGGCAGAGATTGTGATTTACACCTCTGAAGTGTGTAGCACATAATAGGCACCTGTAAATAATTAGTAATAATACTGGAAGCTAATTATGTGGTAATCACTGCAATTAGTGCTACAACTAGTCAGGGATAGGGCCAGAATCCAAACCTGGGTCTGTTTGACTTTGAAGTCTATGCTCTCAATCACAACATTACGATGCCACCTTTTGTTGAATGACTAAGTGAACAAAGAATGGATTCTCCCTTATTTGTCCTTGAAGATCATGTATGCATACATGTGTGTATTAGTGTTGACTTTTCTGTTCTTTAAAACTCCCTGGCTAGTTGTGTAAATCCAGTCACGTTACTTAACCTCCCAGTGCCTTCGTTTACTCAACAGCAAAATGAGGATAAGACTACCTGCTTACAGGTGTGTGAGGAACAACGTAAGGAACTGAAAAACGTGGTTAGTCATGGTGGTAAGAAAGAGTTGGAACCTGGGGTAGGAAAGAAAGTTTATACGTTTCCATATTTTTTATTTTTGAAACACGTGAATGTATTATGTACTATACTCAAAGTATTAAGTAAAAAGAAAAATAAAGTCATATTAAGATACTGGTATATATTAGAAATCAATAGAAAATAATTTGCACATTTTATTGAGGAAGAAATTATCAACAATTCTTAGAAAGAAAGAGAGAGGTCGAGAGAGAAAGAGAGAGAGAAAAAGAGAGAAAGAGAGAGAGGGAGATTGATTTCCGTTTTTTAGAGTAGAAAATTTCTCTTAGGGGATTTTAAAACTCCAAAGCCCCACAGGTGGCTCTATGTATGTGCACAGATCCAAGCCATAGGCGAGTGGCTGTGGCTTTAGAATTCCATCTCCACTGGGTGCATGTGTAGCAGGTCTAGCGTCCGGCAGCCAAGCCCATCTGCTTGGGTGCTCTCGGCCCTCAGCAGGTGAAGAGTAAGTTGCTGTTGAAAGCATGAGGTTATTAACTTAGAGTTTCTACGTGTAGCTGATTGCTGCCCAGATTTGCAGAAGGACAAGATACAATGCCTTTTGAAAGACAACTCTGCAGGCCACAAAAACGAGGTAGGACAGATCTCGCTGGCCTTAATGAGGAGGCTGAGACGAATTTAATTACTGGGCCATGCAACGCTTTCACCAAATGCTCTGTTAGATTCATGGCTTGGAAGAGGCAATGTGCATACTGATGGGGGTGGAGATGGCATTCACAGGAAATGTGAAGTTGTTCATCACTCTGAAGTTTCATTAGAGCTGCAGCTGAAACCACACCTTCCCCACAGCTGGTTGGATATTTTGCTGTGCTCCCAAGGAGACACTTTCTGCTGACTTGACAAAGCAGGTAAGAGAGCAGCAATATGTCTTTTGTCCTCTACCTCCAGCTCCTTGGCTGCCCGCTTCACTGCACGTATCACCTGTGGATTGACGGTGACACTGTTCTCCAGGAGGGTGGGTACAGAGGTTGATGATGCCACAGCCAGTACCAGTGACACCCCTAGAATGACCCGGGTGGAGACAAGACAGGGAGTAAAGGGGGCCTTAGGTGTGGGCCTAGGAAAAGGGTGGGGTGTTATGTACATAGAAGGTATGAATAGTGAAGCTGGATCTCTTCGTACCTGTGGCACGCACACCACGCAGGACAGCCCAGGGCCTGCGCTGTAGAGGGCACATTCTGCATCGCGTAATGCATTTTCTCAACAGGAAGCTCTGTGCAGAAGTCCCAAAGCAACTCCTTAGAAATCCTGTCTCACCATGAGTTTAGAAAGATCCAAATGTGGAAATATGGCAATAGCTGTAACGGGTATGATAAACCGCATTGGCAGGCCTGGCTCTCAGCTCCCTACAATGGCGATCGTCTTCAAGTAAGAAGTCTTGAACAATTTTCCCCCCTTAAATAAGTATTTATAGTCATCATTTTATTATAAAAGTAATAATAGCTTGACAGTATGGAAAAGAACAGTGAAAGATAAATGCCCATAAGTAATATAGTGCAGTAATTAAGATCCCAGGCTCTGGTAAAAAACCCAGCTCTGTCACTTAATAACTTAAGTCACTTAATAACTTTGTGCTTCAATCTTCCAAAAACTGGAAATAATAATAACAATAATAGTATTTGCCTCTGTGATGTTGCAGAGAAGAATCAAGGTAATCTAGGTAATGTACTTAGCATGATTCCAGGCAATAGGAAGTTTTCAATAATCTCCAGTTGTTGCTGTGATTATTACTGTTGTTGCTATTATTGCCATTATGACTCTAACCTTATCTTCCACTTCCTATATTTAGTCTGTTAACAAATTTTTCAATGTAGAATCTGATCCTCCTCCTTGGCCCAGACCTTTGTCATCTCGACTGACAATATGTGTACCTGTTGGTCCCCAGCCTCATTCTTCTGCATCTGGGACTGTTGACTGTGTACACTTGTCATTCACATTATCTGTCAGCATGAGGATTGGTTTCCTAGAACCTAATATTCAAAACACACAGCATTGCTAAAAGCATGAAATGAAGTAAAGACTCGATATAGCTGCACTAATCTCTGCTTTCTAAATTTACTGATGGAAGTGGAGAAAGCAGGTTGGCAGGGAGTTTGTACAGTTTCTGGATCACACTGATCTGAATTCAAACAGTGTGCTCAGATAAAAATATTGTTTCCTCCCATGTGGTTTCCAATTTTGCAGAGAAAAATACCTCTGTTTAGTTTATTATTTGACACAATGAGTGGCCTTGCGCTCCGGAGGAGAAATTGCACAAGAACATCACCACCACATTCTTCAGAGGTCACAAGGTCACAACAAAGGTGGGGTCCCCAAACTATAGGACAAATGGCAGCAGCTATGCCGCCAGCCTTGGTGCGGTCAGACTTGAAAGGCAGAAGTTGTCCTCATGTGATCAGCACTGACTTCCTGTTGTGGCGAAGCCAACGGAGATGGGATGGCAGAAGGCAGGAAAGAAACCAGACCCGCAATTAACAGACGGCTGGCCAAAACCGAAGGGAGAACATAAGTACCTCAGAAACGTCTCAGAAAATACTTGCCTAAGAGGCTGTTCCTTGGAAAGATACACAGGATTGTTAAATGTATCCTGTTGTTAGGAAAATAAGGATTTTATCTTCCTCTTGTTTAGAAAGAAAAACCAAGGAGAAAA
The DNA here is from genome assembly GCA_963575035.1 of Avahi laniger. Taxonomy (NCBI): domain Eukaryota; kingdom Metazoa; phylum Chordata; class Mammalia; order Primates; family Indriidae; genus Avahi; species Avahi laniger. The sequence continues at coordinate 45,192 of CAUYSK010032902.1, read as the reverse complement.
TCAGTGCTCTTCAGAAAAGGTACAGTTTATCCACAATAAAGCTAGAAAAGCTTGAAAAGCAAACACATGTCTTTCGAACACTTACATTCAACTTCTTGCATCATCTTCTTGTGGATTTAAGGTGGAGAGTCCTTAGGGTCACCCAAGAGCATCCCCGCCTCGTCCTCCTGCTAGGCACGACAGTGCTTGAGGCCACGTGTGTCTGTTTCATTTCTGTCATGGGTAGCACAGTGTCATACACTCTGTAGATAACTCAATAGATACTGATTGAATTAATGTTTAAGAAAGGAAAACATCAGCTCTGCTGTTATCATCATCCTTATTTCAATTCACTGAACTTTACATCAAGGCCAAATACGTTACGATAGTTCAACACCAGCCTGAGCAATAGTGAGACCCCGTCTCTGCTAAAAATAGAAAAAAATTAGCGGGGCATGGTGGCACGCACCTGTAGTCCCACCTATTATTGCTTGAGCCCAGGAGTTTGAGGTTGCTGTGAGCTAGGTTGATGTCATGGCACTCTAGCCCAGGCGACAGAGCAAGACTCTGTCTCAAAAAAAGAAAAAAAAAATGGGTAAAAATAAATTAATAATAAAAAAAAAAGGGCCGGGTACGGTGGCTCATACCTGTAATCCTAGCACTCTGGGAGGCCGAGGCAGGAGGATTGCCTGAGCTGAGGAGTTCGAGACCAGCCTGAGAAAGAGTGAGACCTCGTCTCTACTATAAATAGAAAGAAATTACCCAAACAACTAAAAATAGAAAAAAAAAATTAGCCGGGCGTGGTGGTGCCTGCCTGTAGTCCCAGCTACTTGGGAGGCTGAGGCAGGAGGATCGCTGAGCCCAGGAGTTTGAGGTTGCTGTGAGCTAGGCTGACGCCACGGTACTCTAGCCCGGGCAACAGAGTGTGACTGTGTCAAAAAAAAAAAAAAAAAGAAAATGAAAAAGAAAAAAAAGTAAAATACGGATATGAGAGAACCACACTGGATCAGGGGGTTGGGACCAAGGACGTAATCTATCCTAACACCTTAGATATTTACCTACATGTTTACATTGCAGCAGTCTTAGACTACATACAATATCTGTATATTGTCAATTTTATTTAACATTTATAACCTTATACCATATTTTCAGGATTCATAATTTTTAATTTTATTAGATAGATACTATAGATATTAAATCCAGTCTATTAATTGGGACTACAGAGGCACAAATGTACAAAGGTCGATTGTACAGTAGTATAGTGAGCAAGTAGGATAAAGAAAATCACATTGAAAATTTGCTTCAAAAATCAGTCAATAAAATTAACATATAAATTAACCAGTATAAAAGTTTAAATCAAATGAAAAGTTCATGACAGCATAGTGTAGCGGGTTTTTTACATAGCAAACACACTCTCTCTCTCTGTATATATATATTTGTTGAATTGATTCTATGTGACTGTATTTTGAATATGAGAACTGTTGCTAAAATAACACATTAAAAATGTGAGAAATCTCATTTGCTGAAACAAAGAACAAAAGTAACAATTATATACAAATTATTGATGACCATTGTAACTGTAAAATGTCACAATTTGGTATCCACTATTAGCTTTCTGGTTAGAAACATGTGGAAGCATTTTATGGACCTGTTAAAACTTTTCAATCCACTTGGATGGAAGATTGGCTAGAATTTAGCTATTCTGATACCAATTTATTTTAAAACGACCATCTTATTTTTGCTTTCAAAACCCACTTTTACTTTAATGTAACAGGAATGCAAGACATTATCAGAAAATTTTGTTTTCTGAAGAGTGATAAGCCTCATTTTTCTCAGAGGATCAAAGGCTGAGAAAATTTTGTTGAAGATTCCTTTCTAAGAGAAAGTAAATCTTGGCTCCAAATTCATTTTCCAAATCAGGAAGGAGAAAAATTTTTTCAGGAAAGCATTGAACTGGGGAAGTAGAAAAAAGCATTTTTCACTGGTTAATTATTTTTTGTAATTTGGTTCTAAAAACATTACCAGTATATATATATATATATATATATATATTTCTAAAATATATATATATTTCTAAAATATATATTTCTAAAATATATATATACATATTTCTAAAAAAGATTTTAGTGTCTTAGGTAGTCATTAATTCAGTCATTTAAAAAGCATGTGGAAATTGCAGAGCTGACCAGCAGATATATATTGACTACATTTGGTTCATGCACATACTCTAGGGATAACTAAATGTGTGTATAGTACCCCTTTGTCTTCTCTAAGAAACCTCTCCAGAGCTCTGTTATGAATTATATTGTTTAATATGTCCTCACTCAGTTTCCAGAGAGTTATTCCCAAGTCAGTTTCAAACTGAACACATGTTGCATCTGTTTTCTATTTGTGAATATTGAATGCTTGGCACTTTAATTGGGATATTTTTCTTTGGAATGAAATAATTTCAAATATTCGCTTAATCAAAACATTGGTTTCCTTTTCCAGTTTCCATCATGGACTGTTGGCAGTTTCCAGACCTGGTCTCCTGTGCAATGCAGAGGGACCCACCTCCCCTTCGTGTTTAGGAGGGAACAGAGGAGAAAGGAGGCAACATCCAGACCACTGACTCGTCCCTTCACCGTCTCCTGTTTCTCTTCAGATTTCACCTGCCTTGAGGGCTCATTCAAGTACTCTTGAAGATTTTAACTGTCTTGTCCTCATCCGATAATTCATAACTTTCTTTATTTCTCTTTGAAAATCGTAAAGGAAGCAGAAGAATTTTTCCCACAGGTGAAGTTCTGCGAAGCACTGGAAACTCACAGCTCCCTCTCCCGCCAGATTCAATAAAAAGCTTTTGGGGGGCCTACGTCTTTGGGATAGATGTGTTTAAGGGAACTTAACCTGGCAGCAGAGATATGTTGGAGAGGGTAGATTGAAGTAGGAAGAGATGTGAGCGAGGGAAAACAAACTAGAAGGCTGTTGCCATCATCCGTGGGGGAAATGAGGAAGGTCATTGCAATAGAATTCAAAGAAAACGGTGTGTGTTACTGGGAGAAGAACGGACTGCACAGTCAGAAAGAGTTGGGTTTGAATCTCCACCCAGTCACTCATGAACTATGTGACCTCGAGCAAAGTATCCAACTTCTCTAACCCTCACTTTCTCTACTTATAAAATGGATATGAAAATAGCATACATTATTGTAAAGATTAAATTGTAAAGTTTTTAAAATATCTACCGTCTTAATTAGTTTGGACTGCTATAACAGATCACCATAGACTGGGTGGCTTAAACAACAAACATTCATTTCTCACAGTTGTGGAGGCCGGGAAGTTCAAGATGAAGGCATCAGAAGATTTGGTGCCAGGTGAGGGCCCCCTACCTGGTTCAAAGATGGCCATCTTCTCGCGGTGTCCTCATAGGGCAAAACAAGTGGAAAGGTCCTTTTCATAAGGGCACTAATCCCATTTCTGAGGACTCTACCTTCATGACTTAATTATCTCCCAAAGACCCCACCTTCTAATACCATCATATTGGAGGTGAGAATTTCAACATACGAGTTTGGAGGGCGGCACACAAACATTCAGTCTTCTATGTAATAGAAGCTCAATGTTGACACATGACTTAAAATGGACACATTTGAAAGATATGAAGGAAGAAACAAATAGACGTCAGTGGACTAAATACAGAAAATGAAGGAGAAAGATATTGAAAGATGAGAGGGTATCTAGGCCACTAACACACATAATGTAGTTGGGAAAGAAAGCCATTTTGGAGTGAAAGCCGATGAATTTATTATTGAACATGGTAAGCTGGTAGTGACGGAAGGATATCCAAGTGAAGATGTGTAGAATGCAGTTGGAAATACAGCACTGGAACACATGTGAGAGGCTAGGGGAGGCGACGTACTGGGGTTAGAGATATGAACTAAAGGACCACAAACTTAGAAGTAACACTTGAATCCATAAGAATAGACAAACTCTCTAGAAGTAAATAGCAGAAACTTGGGGGAACATCCACAGTTAGGAAAAAGCAAAAGAAAGTAGAGGAATCATTTTTAAAAGTTAGGAGATCTAGGTAAGCCTTCTTCCATGGAAAACAGCGAAAAAGAATCTTAATGAATAGAGAATTGATAGTGTCCATTATATTGTCAATACATTTGGAACAACATAGATGCCCATCAGGGGGAAATTTGATTAGAAAATTACAGCAGATTCATATAAAGGAAAACTATGCAACCTTTAAAGAATGATAAATTTGTATGTATTGACATGTAAAATATTTTGGAACAAACAGATTTAAAAACCACAGGTTAAAGAACACCATGTGTAGATTGCGATTCAATAAAAATGAATGCATAAGTGCATATATAGTAGTAGGTAGAGAAAGTGCTTAAAATTATGTTTTCTGAATATGGTTTCTATTGGTTACTTTTGATGATAGCATCAAAAATGAGTTTAATTTTTTCTTTCTACATTTCTATGTTACTTGTTATTTTTTATAATAATCATATATCACTCCTATAAAAACAAAGTATTTTTAGGAAAGAATGAACACTACTCTAAAGTTAGTATTGTGACTTTGTATTCTTATATTACCTTCCGGTCCACAGTGAATTCCTTCTGCCACTTTCAGGCCATTTACACAGCCTCGGGATGTCTTCCTGCAGTTTACCTCATTGATTGGGCCTACATAGCTCTTTAGTTAGCACTAGTCCAGGTTACTAGCATTTTCCTCTGAGATACTTTGTGGAGAAAAAGTGTCCTGTGGTTAGTAAACTAGAGAAATGTGAATGTGATGCCTCTCTCTGAGAGATCACAGAGCACATCTGCACCTATTCTAAGTTTTTGGGAAGGTGCTCCTGAAGATAAACTTGTCAACATTTAATCTAATACTTTCCCAAATTCTTAGAGCTTATGACCCTTTTCTTGTTTTATCAACTGCTAATATACCAGGAACTAGTATCTGTGGAGTGGACTATGGGAGACATGAGCTTAAATGTTGATCCAGTGCCTTGTGATGGATTTTCAGCTTTCCCTGAGTGAAATTCAGATTGACCAGCTAACACGTGCAATCCCTGGAGACTCCTCTGGGCTCTCTCCAAGGGACAGTCAGCAATCTAATGTTTCCCGTTGCTCTGTGCTAGGTCTCCAGCAGGCCTGTTTCACAACAGGGCCTCGATTGTCAGCAAACGCTCTACAGTTACAGTTTTGGATTTCTTCAAGATTCTAGTTGGAAGACACATAAAACACAGAGAATCTAAAGTTTACTTCTTTTTGGAAATTTTTCATCTTCAGCTTTCCTCTGTTATCTGGGAGCTAGGAAATCTTAACAATATTTCAGTGATAGAAAGTTAATCACATTTTGTAGTCACTGAGTTGTTTTAGGAAACTATTTTATCAGACTAATATATATTTTCATTGAAGATAAATTTTAAAATAGAGATAAATAGAAGAAATTAAAAATCACATTAATTTTTATCATATAAAAATAATTACTGTTAATATTTTGATTTTTATCCCTCCCTACAGATTCCATGCATGTGTATTTATCATCTGAACACAATGGAATCACATTATGTGTTTCTTATATAATCTGATTTTCCCTCACTAATATATAAAAATATATTTCCATTTCAAAAATATAGACTTACATCATAACTTTTATGGAATAATTGGGATTTCATTGAATTAAGAAATGATACTTTCTTAAAGATTTTTTAAATTTTTTTAAATTGATACATAATAGATGTAAATATTTTCAGGGTACATGTGATGATTTAATATATTCATTTAATTTGTAAAGATCAAATCAGTGCACTTGGGATATTCATACCTTAAATATTTGTCCTTTCTTTAAGTTAGAAACATTCAAATTATTCTCTTCTATTAATAGCTATTTTGAAATATACAATAGATTACTGTAAACTATAGTCACCTTACTGATCTATCAAAAACTAGGACTTCAAATTCTCAAAGAACTAAATGTAAATCTACCATTCAATGCAGCAATCCCATTACTGGGTATCAACCCAAAGGAAAAGAAGTGACTGTACCAAAAGTCACCTGCACTCATATGTTTATTGTAGCACAATTCACAATTGCAAAGACATGGAATCAACCTAAATGCCCATCAACCAGTGAGTGGATAAAGAAAATGTGATATGTGTATAAATACACACACACACACACACACACACACACACACACACACACACACCATGGAATACTAGTCAGTCATAAAAAAAGAATGAAATGTCTTTTGTAGAAATTTGGATGAAACTGGAGGCCAATATCCTAACTGAAATAACTCAGGAATGGAAAATCAAATATTGCATGTTCTCACTTATAAGTAGAAGCTAAGCTATGGGTACACGTGGTCATACAGAGTGGTATAAAGGACACTGGAAACTCAGAAGGGGGAGGGTGTGAGGGGGGTGATGGATGAAAAATTACCTATGGAGTAGAATCTACATTATTCAGGTGATAGGTACACTAAAAGCCCAGACTTCACCACTATGCAATATATCCATGTAACAAAAACCTATACCCCCTGAGTCTATTGAAATTTTTTAAAAATCTAGGTTTTATTTCTTTTACCAGACTGTATATTTGTACCCATTAATCAACCTCTCTTCCTTTCCCCTACTTTATACACTTCCTAGCCTCTTGTAATGACTAATATATTTTCAATCTTCATGAAATTCACTTTTTTAGCTTCCACTTATAAGTGAGAACATGTAATATTGTCTTTCTGTGTTTGGCTCATTTCACTTAAAATAATGACTTTCAGTTCCATTAATGTTGCTGCAAATGACAGAATTCCATTCATTTTTATGGCTGAAAAATATTACATTGTGTATATATACCAGATTTTCTTTATACATTCATCCAGTGATGGGCATTGAGGTTGAATCCATATTTTGACTATTGTGAGTAGTGCTATAATAAACATGAGAGGGCAGATATCTCTTTTTTTTTTTTTTTTTTTTGTAGTGGTAGAGACGGGGTCTGGCTGCGCCGAGGCCGGCATCGAACCGGCGAGCTGCAGCCATCCTCCCGCCTCGGCCTCCCAGGAAGCTAGGACGACAGGCGTGAGCCACCGCGCCCGGCCAGATATCTCTTTGGTATATTGATTTCCTTTCTTTTGGATATATACCCAGTAGTGGAATTGCTAGATCATATGGTAGTTTCATTTTGTTTTTTGAGAAACCTCCATACAGTTTTCTATAGTAGCTGTACTAATTTACATTTCAACCAACAATGCATGAGAATTCCCCTTTCTCTACATCCTATCCAGCACCTATTTTGTCTTTTTGATAAAAGCCATATTAATTGGGGTGAGGTGATATCTTATTGCAGTTTTGATTTGTATTTCTCTGATGATTAATGATGGTGAGCATTTTTTCATATACCTGTTGACCATTTGTATGTCTTCTTTTAAGAAATGTTTTCAGATCTTTTGTCCAGTTTTTAATCAGATTATTTGGTTTCTTGCTATTGAGTTGAGCTTCTTATATATTCTGGTTATTAATCCCTTGTCAGGTGGATAGTTTGCAAATATTTTCTTCCATTCTGTGGGTTGTCTCTTCATTTTGTCGATTGTTTCCTTTGCTGTGCAGAAGCTTTTTAGCTTGATGTGATCCCATTTGTCTATTTTAGCTTTGGTTTATGTTCTTTTGAGGTCTTATGTGAAAAATCTTTGCCCAGACCAATATCCTGGAGCATTTCCCCAATGTTTTCTTCTAATAGTTTCATAGTTTCAGGTCTTAGATTCAAATCTTTAATCCATCTTGATTTTATTTTTGTGTACGGTGAGAGATAAGTGTTTAGTTTCATTCTTCTGCATATGGTTATCCAGTTTTCCCAGCACCATTTATTGAAGACACTGTGCTTTCCCCATTGTAAATTCTGGTGACTTTGTTGAAGATGAGTTGGTTGTAAATGCTGGGTTTTGTCCCATTGGTCGATGTGTGTTTTTATGCCAATATCATACTGTTTTGGTTACTATAGCTTTGCAATAAATTTTGAAATCAGATAGTGTGGTGCCTCCAGCTTTGTTCTTTTTTCTCAGGATTGTTTTGGTTATTTGGGCTCTTTTGTGGTTCCATATAAATTGTAGGACTATTTTTCCTATTTCTGCATAGAATGTCATTGAAATTTTGTTAGAGATTTCATTGAATCTTTAAATTGCTTTGGGTATTGTCATTTTAACAATATTCATTCTTCAAATCCATGAGTAAAGAATAGCTTTCCCTTTTTGTTGTGTCCTCTTCTATTTCTTTCATGAAAGTTTTATAGTTTTTCTTGTACAGATCTTTTACATCTTTGGTTAGATTGATTCCTACGCTTTTAAAAATTTTTTGTGGCTATCATAAATGGGACTGCTTTTTTATTTCTTTTTTTAGATTTTTCATTATTAGCTTATATAAATGATACTGACTTCTGTCTGTTGATTTTGTACCCTGAAACTTTACTGAGTTTATCAGCTCTAACAGTTTTTTGGTGGAATCTTTAAGTTCTTCTACATGTAAGATCATGTCTGTTCTTTTGAGGTCTTGCATGAGAAATTATTGACCAGACCAATATCCTCGAGCATGTCCCCAATGTTTTCTTCTTGTTGTTTCACAGTTTCAGGTCTTAGATTCAAGTCTTTAATCCATCTTGATTTGATTTTTGTGTATGGTTAGACAACAAGGCTAGTTTGACTTCTTTCTTTCCAATTTGAATGCCCTTTATTTCTTTCTCTTATCTAATTGTTCTGGCCAGGACTTCCAAGATTATGTTAAATAATAGCAGTGAAAATGATCATCCTTGTTTTGTAGCAGTCTGTAGAAGAAAGGCTGTCAATTTTTCCCTGTTCAGTACAATGTTAGCCATGGGTTTGTCATAGATGGGCTTTACTACTGTGAAGTATGTTCCTTTACTATTACCCATTTTGATGGATAATGGTTTTTATCATAAAGGGATGTTGAATTTTATTAAATGTTTTTTGGCATATGTTAAAATAATCATATGATTTTTGTTCTTGATTTTGTTAATGTGTTATATTACATTTATTGATTTGTTTATGTTGAACCATCCTTGCATACCTGGGATGAATCCCACCCGATCATGGTAAGTGATCTTTTTTAAGATTACTTAAAAAGTTGCATTTGGTTTGCTAGTATTTTGTTGAGGATTTTTGTATCTATGTTCACCAGTGATATTGGTCTCTAGTTTTCATTTTTTGTTGTGCCCATGTCTGGTTATGATATGCTGGCCATTTAGAATAAGTTTGGAATGATTCCCTCCTCTTCATTTTTTTGAAGAGTTTTAGTAGGATTGGAATTACTTCTTTAAATATTTGGTAGAATTCAGCACTTAATACATCAGATCCTGGGTTTTTCTTTGGTGGGAGAATTTTTATTATAGTTTCAATATGATTACTAGTTATTGGTTTGTTTAGGCTTTTTATTTCTTCATGGTTTAATCTTGGTAGGTTCTATGTGAATAGGGATTTATCTATTTCTTCTAGGTTTTCCAGTTTGTTGATACATATTGTTCATAATAGTCTCCAATGATTCTTTGTATTTCTGATGTCTCAGTTGTTATACCCTTTTTTAAATTTTTTTATTTCAAAATATTTAAGGAGATACAAATGTTGTTGGTTACATGGATTGCTTTTGTAAATGCTTGAGGTATGGCCATAGGTGTGCCCATAACCCATAAAGTGTTCATTGTACCGATTAGGTAGGTTTTTGTTCCTTTCCTCCCTTCCCCCTGCTTGATTTCCACGGAGTTTTACTTCCCTCTGTGCACATGTGTGCTCATTGGTTAGTTCCAATTTAATAATCAGTACATGTGGCATTTGTTTTTCATGTCTCCTTTTTTGATTCTGATTTTATTTGAGTCTTCTTTCTTTTTTTTAGTTAGTTTAGCTAAAAGGTTGTCAATTTTATGTTTTCAAAAACCAAATTTTCGTTTCATTAATATTCTGTGAGATTTTTTTTCTCTATTTCATTTATTTCTGTGCTAATCTTTCCTATTTCTTTCCATCTACTAATTTTGGATTTGGTTTGTTTTTGCTTTTCTAGTTCCTTGAGGTGCCTCATTATATTGTTAATTTGAAGTCATTCTACTTTTTGAGATAGGCATTTATTGCCATAAATTTCCCTCTTAGTAATGCTTTTGCCAAACCCCATAGATTTTGGTATGTTGTATTTCCATTTGCATTTGTTTCAAAAAATATTTCAATTTCCTTCTTAATTCTTCATTGATCCTTTGCTTATTCAGGAGCATGTCGTTTAATTTCCATGTGTTTTTGTATTTTCCAAGATTCCTCTTGTTGTTGATTTCTAGTTTTACTCCACTTGTTCAGAAAAGATACTTGATATGATTTCTGTTTTCTGAATTTGTACAAATTTGTTTTGTGATCTAAGATACGATCTATTCTGGAGAATGTTCCATGTGCTGATGAAAAGAATATGCATTCTTGAACTGCTGGATGAAATGTTCTACAAATGTCAGTTAGGCCTATTTGGTCTAGTGTGTGGTTTAACTCTGATGTTTCTTTGTTGATTTTCTGTTGGTATAATCTATCAATTACTAAGAGTGGAGTGTTGAATCCCCTACTATTATTGTATTGCAGTTTCTCTTTCTCTTTAGGTCTATTAATGTTTGCTTTATGTATTTGGGAGCTCCAATGTTGGGTACATAGATATTTATAATTGTTATAAATATTGATAGTTATAATTATTTACATTTATAATTGTTATAAATATCTTTTGCTAAGTTGACCACTTTATCATTATATAGTGCTCTTCCTTGTCTACTTTTATAGTCTTTGATTTGTAGTCTACTTTATCTAATATGAGTATAGCAACTCCTGCTCTTTTTTGATTTCCAGTTGCATGGAATATCTTTTTTCACTCCTTCACTTTCAGTCTGTATCTTTATAGGTGCAGTGGGTTTCTTTCTTTCCTTTTTTTTTTTTCCAGTCCTAAAGTACCAGTGTCCTGAGTGGGTTTCTTGAAAGCAGCATATAGTTAGATCTTATTTCTTTATCCAGTCAGCCACTTCATGCATTTCAATTGGAGAACTGAAACCATTTACGATTAGTGTTGTTAAGTAAGAAATTAGTACTGTCATTTTGTTGTTCATTTACTGGTTATTTTGTAAGTCCTCTCCTCGTTTCTTCCTTCTTGTCTTCCTTTGTGGTTAAGGGAATATCTCTAGTAGCATGCTTAAATTCATTGCTTTTTATTCTTAGGGGATCTCTTAAGGTTTTTCTGCTATGGTTACCATAATGCTTACAAAAAACATCTTATAAATGAAACAAGTTATTCTAAAGAGATGACAATTTATCTTAGATCACAATGAAAAGAATGGAAACAAAAAATGAAAACAAATCCTCTACACTTTAACTCCACCCCCTTCACATTTTAACTTTATGTTGTCTCAATTTACATATTTTTATATCGCCTATCTTTTAACAGGTTGCTGTAGCTATTATTGTTTTGGATATATTTGTCTTTGGGGCTTCATACTAGTTATGAGTGGATTGCATACAAAAATTACAGTATTAGAGTATTCTGGGTTTGTCCATGTGCTTAATTTTACTATTGGGTTTTATACCTTTAAAGGTTTTCTTTTTGCGTACTAGTAATTTTGTTTCTTTTGGACTGAAGAATTACCTTTATCATTTCTTATAAGATTGGTCTGGTGGTGGTGAATTCCTTCAGATTTTGTTCGTCTGTGAAAGACTTTATCTCTCCTTTATATTTCAACGATAGATTTGCTGGACACAGTATTCTTGCATAGAAGTTTTTTCACTTGTTTGTTTGTTTTTCCTTTCAGGACTTTGAAAATGCCATCCCACTCCCTTCTGTCCTATGTGGTTTCCACTGAGAAGTTTTTTGCCAGATGAATTGGGGCTGCTTTACATGCATTTGCTTCTTTTCTCTTGCTGCTTTTAGGATCATCTATTTGTCTTAGACTTTTAAGAGTTTGATTATTATATGCCTTAGGGAAGTCTTATTTGGGTCAAATCTGTTTGATGTTTTCTTACCTTCCTGTACCTGAATATTTATGTCTTTTTCAAGTTTTGGAAAGTTTTCTGTTATTATTTCTTTTTTTTCTTTTTTGAGACAGAGTCTCACTGTGCTGCCCGGGGTGAGTGCCGTGGCTTTGGCTTAGCTCACAGCAACCTCAAACTCCTGGGCTCAAGCAATCCTTCTGCCTCAGCCTCCCGAGTAGCTGGGACTACAGGCATGTGCCACCATGCCTGGCTAATTTTTTCTATATATTTTTAGTTGTCCAATTAATTTCTAATTTTAGTAGCGACGGGGTCTCGCTCTTGCTCAGGCTGGTTTCGAACTCCTGAGCTCAAATAATCCGCCCGCCTCAGCCTCCCAGAGAGCTAGGATTACAGGCGTGAGCCACCGCGCCCAGCCTAAATTTATTATTTTGAAAGTACAGTATGTTAGAAGTCATTTGCTCTGCAAATCTCCTTTTGTATCACCAAAAGGATGATCACAAATTTATTTGGATATTATGAGACCTCCGTGTTCATATAACCAGATCCACTCTCAACTGTAGAAATGCCTAGTGATATAAGAAAGCTCAACAAATGTAAATGTTGAAGCTTACTTTGTGGTGGGGGGACCATTTATTTGGTCCTACAGGTAGACCAGGTAATGTGACACAACCCAGAATCGGGCTTTATAGGTGGTCCCTAAGTCACTGACCCTCATTGGTGCTCACCTCTCATTCTCTCTTACACCCACAATCTCTAGTATGTATCTTCGCCTTTTCATTTCTCCAACCTGTTCGTGAAAGTGCTCATCGTCTGCAAGTTGTAGGCATGATCAACTTTGCATAAAGGCCATAATTATATGTGCATAAACTCTTTTATTTTGTCCTTTACTACCATGAAGTGGGTGGTTTATAGCAATAAAAGGGAAATTACTTGCTCAGCATCATCTTTGACTCTACATCATTTATCTTCTCCTGATAATCTCTCTTGCATTGCAGAGTTTTACAATAGTGGGATATAAATTAATAAAATAATGAAACTAAAAGATGCTTATCAGAAATGTTGGCAATATTCACTTCTTATCTTGGAATTATCAGATAAATGAATGCTACATTTTAATTTACCTATACAAACACACAAAGATGTCACTTTAAAAAATAGTATTGGCCAGGCACGGTGGCTCACGCCTGTAATCCTACCACTCTGGGAGGCCGAGGGGGGAGGATCGTTTGAGCTCAGGAGTTCAAGACCAGCCTGAGCAAGAGCGAGACCCCATCTCTACTAAAAATAGAAAGAAATTAGCTGGACCACTAAAAATATATAGAAAAAATTAGCCGGGCATGGTGGCGCATACCTGTAGTCCCAGCTACTCGGGAGGCTGAGGCAGGAGGATTGCTTGAGCCCAGGAGTTTGAGGTTGCCGCGAGCTAGGCTGATGCCACGGCACTCTAGCCCGGGCAACACAGTAAGACTCTTGTCTCCAAAAGAAAAAGAAATAATATTGTTTTTAAGAATAGCTTAAAGGTCATATGGAGAATGCCAACTTCTATTATTTCTAGAGACAGTTCATATTTCTCTTGCATTTAACTCTCATAGCAGTTACCTTATCAAGGTTGTTAGATAGAACTCCAAGTCAACTGGCCATCTAGTGTCTAGGTTAAGGTTAATGTTTCTAATTACAATGTATATAATAGTTGGAGGAAATTAATGAGGAGCTGAATTATTATAGCTACATTTCCATCATGGTACTGTGAAGTGTCATGGTAATACACTTGGTTAAGTGTATTATTAGTATTTTGTGAGGTAAAAATAGTTTCTTGAAATGTGTTGCACATCAGTGGTATGAACTATGATTCTGAAATCTACAGATTTTACTACCTCTGCCTTTATCCATTTGCACCTCCACCATATGATATAGATGATGGGTATTCTAAAAATAGAATTGTGAGATGCCTCCCAAAGGGAGAATTCAGTTGCATTTTCTCTGAATCTCTATTCCCACCACATCTTCAAAAGATCCATGAAAAAAATTAGAAATCTTAACTTGACTCCTCCAGTATAGTTTCAGCATTAGACATTGATAATTGTGAACTACACAGAAAAGCTAAGGAGATGTAAATATAGAAATTATATAGAAAACCAAAACAAGAAGTATACCTTGTATTTTTTTCTTCCAATAAATGTAATGCTAGCTACTTACTCTCATATGTATTTTTAAGGTATCTTCTGGGTATAAACATTTTATATTCTATCTCCAAAAATTTGTATTATTAGTATTTTATGAAGTAAAAATAGTTTCTTGAAATGTGTTAGCCCGGATCCATTCATTCTTAAATTTCCTTCCGAGATCCAATTAGTCCTTTTAAGATTTAAAGAGAAAAACATTGCTTTTGAAATTATGACCCTGCATATTTCTCAAAAAGAAATTAATTGAAAGTTTTATGTACCAGCATCAAATTTGTTACTCTGCTTTTCACTGCCATAGTTTTCTATTCAAGTTACTCTAGATATTTATAATTAGATGCTGTTTTATAGTGATCTTACAGTGTCAATCAGTAGAACATAGAACATTTTTGCTAATTGTTTTTTAATCTTCATACTCTAGATATAAAGCCAGAAAATCTCTTAATCAGCCACAATGATGTTCTGAAACTGTGCGACTTTGGTAAGTTAAAAGAAGTTGAGTCCTGCTACTTAACAGAATTTAAGATAACACATAGGTAGCTTTTAAAGGCATATTAAAAGTAATTTTTATGAACTGGCATAAATTAGCAGAGGAACATTGTATTGGGTCATATGTTGAAAACTTGATTACTAGAGGAAGTACTACTCTTTCTTTGCTTTGCACAGTAGTGCCTACTATTTTAAAAAATTTATCCTATGGTATTTATTTAATAAGAATTCAAAGCAAATACATGCATGTGCATATATTCAAAAGCCCAGTACCTAATGACCCCAGAAAAAGAATTTTCTGAGAACTATCACTATGGCCTTTTGGTTTGAGTAGAATAAAAAAAAATATTTAAACGTTGATAGAAATTGTTCTAGGTTTAATCATAAACACTAAAAATATGCCTATACAAATATACACATATGTACATGCAATAGTTATATATCTATAAGGTCAAAAGACATTTTGGAACACTTTATTTCCTCTAAATGTTCAATGAATAAGATTAGTAATTGATGTATAATATTTTAGCTCTTGATTGAATGTATAGGAAACTATTTGAGTTGCACTCTCTCCTAATAGAAAATTGTGTGTCTCCCATATAGATAAGTCTGTATTGAGCAATATTAAAGATTTAAATGAAAATAATTCAGAAAAGTTTTTAAATTATAAATTAGGGTGTTTAGATCGTGGGTCACTTTTTAAAATTATGGTTTTGCCTAATCCATATCCTGAAAAATCAGAACTTTATTTTTTAAAAATTTTTTTGTATATTCAAATATAATCATAAATACGATGTAAACCTCCACATATAACTAAGAATCCATCCTTATAAGCAGAAATTAGATTAGTACATAGATGGATTTCACAAGTGAGAAACAGAAGTATTTTAAGAATTCACATTGTAGAATGACCCAGTTTGTCCAATATAGCGATTGGAAGCATGTGTAGCTATTTTCACTCAATATTTTCAAAAAATTTGAATATTATGAACCTGAACCTGCTTACTTGAGAAAAAATTTTTTACAAGACTTTATTTTCTTCATACTTTATGATAAGAAATACTGCAAAGAAAGGCCGGGCGCGGTGGCTCACGCCTGTAATCCTAGCACTCTGGGAGGCTGAGGCGGGTGGACTGTTTGAGCTCAGGAGTTCGAGACCAGCCTGAGCAAGAGCGAGACCCCGTCTCTACCAAAAATAGAAAGAAATTAATTAGACAGCTAAAAATATATAGAAAAAATTAGCTGGGCATGGTGGCGCATGCCTGTAGTCCAGCTACTTGGGAGGCTGAGGCAGTAGGATTGCTTGAGCCCAGGAGTCTGAGGTTGCTGTGAGCTAGGCTGACGCCACGGCACTCCAGCCAGGCAACAAAGTGAGACTCTGTCTCAAAAAAAAAAAAAAAAAAATACTGCAAAGAAGAGTCTTGCTATATCCTAGATTTTTAAAGACATGCTTAAAATAAAAAGGAAATATTGAATACTGTATCAAAAAGATTTTGATCTTGGCATTTTTAGCATTTCCTTAGCATTATGAATTTCAGCAACAGTATTTATGTCTCACTTCCTGTTTGTAATTGTAGTCACTACCCAACACTGAGACTTTATGTGCTTCATACACCATTTACTGAGCATGCATGATTCTATGGGTTGCTGATCTGTTTAAGCTCCAAAGTTACTGAACTTATAAAACATGTTATAAATACAAGAGAAATGCCCATAGAATGGTTAATGGTAGGAAAAGAGTGCGTCTGGTCTAGCATTATTTCCTAAAGAAAAGACTATTTTAAATGGTTGGGAAGTTCCTCCTGACAGTACCACATATGACACTCTGTGTCCTGCGCATCTCCAGTAAAGACTTCCTAATTACTTTCATTCCTACAGCATGCAGCTTCTTTGTCTGACTTGAAGAACCCCATTCAAAAATACAAATATTTCTTCAAAGTATGTTGTACAAACAAATATTGATTAACTGAAGTTAGGGGTTTTGTTTTTTATTATGGTTTTTATTTTTTACTGTTTCGTTTTAAGAAACACTATATTATCCATATTTCAGAACTGACATATCCCTTAATTTTTACCGTTAATTTTAGTGTTCTGATTTTCTATAACTATTCACAATGAACCTATATTGCATTTGGTGAGTTAGATGGGTAACTAACTTATCCTGCTTCCTTATTTTGTGGCTATGCAGTGGTCCCCAAACCTTTTGAAAGGGTTAGGGGGAAAAGTAGTGGTAGAGTCTATAAGGTAATGAAGATACCTCTAGTATGCTTCTCTGTCGTTAGGAAATGATAGTAATTTTGGCCTGCTTTGTTTCCATCACTGCCAACTGTTAGTTGTCTATATAATGGGTGGAACTGCTCAGCAACAATAGAAATACAAACACTATGTAAGTCCCATATAGCAGAATTAATGACCATCTACAATATGCTACTTTGACTTTTAGTTCTTAATGGAGACTTCATTTTGTTCCTAAGATTTGTGTTTATTGGGAGAGCTGATTTAAAAGTATGCTCTGAATGGTTATAAAAGCATGAGGTGACTTTGAAAACATGAATTTCTTTAGCATAGGGGAGAGACTAAATTTGTAAGTAAATACATTGTATATATTTTAGATGACACAGGAACACCCTACTTTTTGAGATAATAAGCATACTATTAATAAATAACCCATTCAATAACAGTCATTATGTTCTTTTGATGTTCTTTTAAAGTATTAGCAGCACTGAAATATTTTGCCAACATGAAATTATTACTTCTTTTTCCAAGTTACAGCTTTTGGCTTTGCTATCTTTCAGGATTTGCTCGGAATCTATCAGAAGGCAATAATGCTAATTACACAGAGTATGTGGCCACCAGGTGGTATCGGTCACCAGAACTCTTACTTGGGTGAGTTACCTTCCCAAAATAGAATGGCATGTACACATCTGCTGATCCTGTATCATTGACTTTGAGATCATCTATGGAAAATAAGAACTTCATTTAATTAAATGTGTCAGTTATATATTGCAGTGTAACAAACCACCTAAAAACTTAATGGTATGAAACAAGAACCACTTTATTTGCTCACATTTCTGGGTGTCAGTAATTTGAGTTTGGCTGGATGGTTCTTCTGCTGGTCTCTCTTAGAGTCGCTCATGTAGCTACAGTCAGCTGGCAGGTCATCTGGGGGCTGACTGGTTTAGGGTGCCTCAGCTGGGACAGATCATGTCTGATCCATGGGGACTCATCCTCCGGTAGTCCAAGTTTTTTTGTGTGATAGTGGGAGAATGCTATGCTGTAGAGGGTAAGCCCCAAAGCAAAGGTGCTTTTCAAGCTTTTGTTTGCATGGCTTTTGCCTCATTGGACAAAGCATATTACATGGCCAAGCCCTGATTCAGGGTATGGAGAAATAAATCCCACCTCTCGATGGGAGAAGTGGCAGAGCCACATAACGAGGTGGCATACATACAGAAATGGAAGAAATTATTGCAGCCATCTTTGCTAATAATCTTCCACATTAAGAATGTGCATGTCCACACAGTCTGACATTATGGCTTATCTATTCATTCATGTATTCATTCATCAAATACTTATCCAGCCACTTTGCCAGACACATGGGATAAATATTGAACCAATTGCTATTTTTCTTCTGAATAACATAAATCCTGTTTGATTATAAATGACTTTTCAAACTAGTACCACACTGATGATTTTCTCAGTAACACCTCTACATTCATCTGCTTTATTCCCACTCTTCCACTTTCAATGTTCTTTCATTCATCTGTTAACACCAGATAAAGGTCTTCTGATAAGGTTCTTTTCTATTTGGTATATTACAACTTTAGAGCCTAAGGAGGAGCCTGTAGTCCTGATCTCCATCACATAGTTTTATTAATAATTCTCTACCTACTCTAGTTGTAGTATTTTCTTATTTTCTCTAGATTATAGTTCCTTCTTTGGGACCACCCAAAAGTGGAAAAAGAAGTTATACTCTAGGCCAGGCGCAGTGCCTCACGCCTGTAATCCTAGCACTCTGGCAGGCCAAGGCAGGAGGATTGCTTGAGCTCAGGAGTTCGAGACCAGCCTGAGCAAGAGCGAGACCCTGTCTCTACTAAAAATAGAAAAATTAGCCAGGCAACTAAAAATAGAAATCAAAAATTAGGCCGGGCACGGTGGCTCATGCCTGTAATCCTAGCACTCTGGGAGGCCAAGGCGGGCGGATTGTTTGAGCTCAGGAATTCAAGACCAACCTGAGCAAGAGCGAGACCCCGTCTCTACTAAAAAAATAGAAAGAAATTAGCTGGACAACTAAAAATATATAGAAAAAATTAGCCGGGCATGGTGGCGCATGCCTGTAGTCCCAGCTACTTGGGAGGCTGAGGCAGGAGGATCGCTAGAGCCCAGGAGTTTGAGGTTGTTGTGAGCGAGGCTAACGCCACGGCACTCTAGCCTGGGCAACAAAGTGAGACTCTGTCTCAAAAAAAAAAAAAAAAAAAGGCGGGCGTGGTGGCGAGCGCCTATATTCCCAGCTACTCGGGAGGCTGAGGCAGGAGGATCGCTTGAGCCTAGGAGTTTGAGGTTGCTGTGAGCTAAGCTGATGCCACAGCACTCTACCCAAGGTGACTGAGAGAGACTCTGTCTCAAAAAAAAAAAAGAGAGAAAAGAAGTTACACTCTACAAATAAAATTAGGCATAATGGTAATGATGACAAGTGCATAAATTGTAGGTTTCATCTCTTACCTTTAGTGTGCCATACATGTATCTGAAGGATATAAGGAATTTAATTTTTAAAAGATACTTTTTGTGTAATAACAATAGAAATTTCTGGATTTCTTCTGAAGAGTATATGATGACTACATGTTTAAGTTACTGACTGAGTGTTTATTTTGATGTTAAGTATTCATTTCCCAGTGTCTACCAGCCATCTGGTGATAATTCTTGATTTGTTGCTGACCTAGAGCCTATAAGAATTATTGGCATCAGTTATTGAAAGCTTTACTAATTTTTTGAAATCAAAAATTTGCTTTATCCTGAGACATAAATGGTGATTAGTCACTTTATTATCTCTCCAACTTTGTGGACAGAGTTTAGAATTTCTGTGCTAATTTTTAATCTTGGAATTAGGATTGATTTTCTTTGTGTTTGTTTCTTCTGTGTACCTTCCTTGACTCACTGGGATGCATAGTTCATTTTCTTGTGGGAGGATTGGAATTTGAATTTACCAGACACTGTTTGAATGAACAAATGAATATGAAGTAGGTCATTCTTAGAACCCCATCCAAGGACTCAAGTATGGTAGAAAGACTCTTTATATTAATAATATGATTTTGTTTCTAAGAGGGCCCTAAGGAGTTCATTTTGAGGACAGCCTTATTGTGAATCTTCAGAGTATTTGCTGCCTAATAATATCTATAGGAAAAGTGAGGTTTTGTTTAGAGATATGTGGTAGCTGCCAAAAGTAGATGGGGACAGTGCAAGTAATTAGTAATCTCTGGGTAATTAGAGCTAAAGTGAATATTGCTAATTAAGTGATTGTCAAGTACTAGTTGAAGAACCATGTTTGTGTAAAGGACCCATTGAAATCAGTTGATATTTGGTTATACATTAAGAATTTACATTTTTATATATTCCCAAAGCTTTGTCCTTGACATTCAAAATAGTTCCAGCTACATAAATTATTCAAATCAGATGACAAAAGAAAAATAGCTTATACTGGGGATGTGGAGATTTTCCATAGGTTTCTCCATCTAGCACTATGGAACAAGTTTTCTCTCTCTCGAACAGATGCAGAAGAAAGATCAGTATCCTTCTCTCCCCAACAAGCTACCAAAAAGATCTAAATGAAGTTTCCTCATATGATTTTTAGGTTTTTGTGGGAAGGAAAGGAGATAAATGAAATACTGATTTATTATTGCAATGATTTATTATCATAGAAATAAATATATTCTGTGTAACGTTAACAGTGCTTTAGGTAGAAGTTTTGTATTACTACTGTATTATTTTGGCTTTCCCTTCTTAAAGCTTGGATTATTTATGTTTGAAATATATGTACGTTGATTCTTACTTAATCTGCCATAAATTAATTTAAGGTTATAACCTCCATTTGTTAATAGCAGCAACATTTCTTAAGCCCTCTCGTAAACTCAGACCCTAGAAGAGAGCTATAAACCCCTAAGTAAACTGAAAAATGTTTTTTAGGGAAATAGCTGTTATAGAGCCTGGTATAATAGGGCACCCCCTATATTCAAGTAAATAATACGATAGAGTTTAACACAATCTTAGCTATTAGAAATTGTAATGCTAAATAATCAAAGATTAAATAATATTCAGTGTTTGTTTAAGAAGACATATAAGTCAATACATAGTACATTTTAATATACTGAACTCAAAAACTGGGTAAGATGTAACTTTCTGACATTTAGAGAGCTAAAGGATAAATTACCTAGAAAATACTTTTCTTGGGAACATTTCATTCCCCAGGTGAGGTGTTACTCATCAGATACGTGTACTGAATTAGAGTTTATTAAGCCATTTATGTTTAATATATATCCAGAGATGAACAGATTTCAAATTAGTGATACTAACTAAATTGTTATTAAATTGATAGCTTCATTAGCATAGGTTTATTCACTTATGTTCTGAAGTTTTACTTGGATATCTGTACTTCCTTTTATTCACATGATACTTTTTAATTCCTTAAATACACAAATGTGCTTTAAATCATGAATCTGTTCAAAATAATTTGGAAATTATTAAAACATTTCTTCCGTTGCCAAGGTAATCTCTCCCTTTGCTTTTCAGAGCTCCTTATGGAAAATCCGTAGACATGTGGTCAGTGGGCTGTATTCTTGGGGAGCTTAGCGATGGACAGCCTTTATTTCCTGGAGAAAGTGAAATTGACCAACTTTTTACTATTCAGAAGGTTCTAGGACCTCTTCCATCTGAGCAGATGAAGCTCTTCTACAGTAATCCTCGTTTCCATGGTCTCCGGGTAAGAGGTTTTGCTAAAACCCAAAATGGAATCAATACTGCAGCATTTAAATCTTTGTTCATTGCACAATGAAATGTTAAACTATCCTTTGAATACTATTCCCTTTCCCATTACAATGTTTATAATCCCTACTATAATATTTTATTTCTGAATCTTATATTTGTGAATTTAAAAAGTGGTCAGAGTTTGAAAGTGGGAGCTGCTAATGTGTTTTCTAATTTTGTAAGTTCCAATTTTTCAAAATCTTATTTAGCGTATGCATTCTTATACTCTAAACTTTGGTTATCTTAAGCCATTTCTTTGTCCAAAATATTAAGTATCCCCCAAAGATACAAAATGTATGAACAGCTACGGCTTCTTGGAGCAAACATATTTGAAGTGATTTGAGGTTCATGAGATACTTGCATTCTACAGATTTAAAGGTTTTTATTCTAGCAGATATATTTTTGTCCATTGACAGTGAAATATCAAATCTTCTTTTCAAACTAGTATATTGTACAAAACTTGTTTTCTGAGAATATGCTAAAAGGCATCTTAGAAAGTATAAACTTTCCCCAAATGAGGAGCATCCAACTTGAAGAGGTACCTTATTGAAGTGGCCAGGGATTTAAAGGTTGCTTCTCTCTTCCATCTACCCGCAGAGTGACTTTTTCAGTTTTCAACCACACCTTTGGGCCAGCATGTCAATTGGTGGTCATTGTGGAAACTGGAAAATAATCTCACCACCACTTACTTTCTTTCTCTGAAATGCATAATTCTCAAGCCATGTTACCTTGTCATTTGCAAAGCACCTTTTTTTTTCTTTTTCTTTTCTTTTCTTCTTTTCTTTTTTTTTTTTTTTTTTTTTGACTTTCTGGCCCTCAGTTAATTTCCCTTTGGAGACTACCACTGGTCACCCCTGAGAGCCCAACACAATACCAATCAATTCCTGATGGGCTCAGTGAATATGGGCAAAATGAATGGATAGAGGCATACACAGTGTCTCTTTTATCTCCTTCCTGCTTTCTCTCATTCTTCCAAATCTAAGTTACGTCAGACAAGTTTGTCTTTTCTTCCTTTATTTTTGCTATTGAAAGTCAAAAATTCACCAAATTCTGACCATTAATTAGGGTATAAACAGCAGATGTGGTTCAACAGGTTAGTTCAACTTTATTGAACATTTCTCATACTAGATGCTGAAAATGTGACAATAAATAGGACTTGCCCTTAGTCTATTAGAAAGGAAAATCCGTTATATTCAGGAATAAAGTTAATCATAATTAATGAATTCCAGTTTCACTGAGGATCGATCTAAATTCTTTGCCTTGACCTGTGAGACCTTGCATGATCCAGGCCCTTCTGGCTCACTGACTTCATTTCATACCTGTCTCCATCCCCATCCCTCTCCAGATATTCACCACACTTGCCTTTCTTGTTCTTTGGCTTCCACAAACATTCCAAGGTGTTTCCAGTTTCACGAATTTGGGACCTATGGCTTCTTCTCCCAGGAAGGTGTTTCCATTGTGTGGCCTCTTCTTATTGTGTAAATCTCAGCTCAGAGAATGCCTCTTCTCTCTGACCACCCAACATAGTGTCCCCACCTCCTTCTTAGTCTCTCTCTGCCATAGCACCCTTCTTTTTTCTATCATAACATTTATCACAGTATGAAATTATTTTGTCTATTTGTTTACTTGTTTATTATTAACTGTCTAGTCCTCCCTTACTAGAATATGAGTTTCCCAAGGGCAGAAATCAACTGTTTTTTCACTGTATTTCCAGCATCTAACACAGAACCTAGCACATCTAGTAGGCATTCACTAAACATTTGAGGAGCAGTTGAACCAATCTAGCTTTCCAGAATCTGTATTATCACCATTCAAGCTCAGCTATATTCCATTTCTCTCCATCATCTCTGATGCTTCTTTCACCTCGTCACCTTTACCTAACTATTGACAACCACTCCCAAACTGATCTCTCAAACTTTCTCTCTTCAATCTGTTCACATTTCTCAAATTGCACAATTAATTCTATCCCTCTTTTGTTTAAAAACCTCTGCAGGATTGCTGGTGAAATTTAAATTCCTTAGGACAGCACTGAAAACCCTTTGCTTTGAGCCCTCCAGCCTCTTCTCCACCCTTTCTCACCCTCTGCCTCTGTTCTTCAGCGCATTGAACCTCTTACCATTTCCTTGACATGTTGCTTCTACAGCCTGCATTTTCACTTCTATAATGCTGCCAACACTCACCCTACTTCCGTCTCCTCCTCCTCTCTCCCCCAGACTCAGGCCAATTGTTTTCTCTCTATGAAGTCCTTCTAGATTATTCCAGGCAGAGCAGGTGACTCCCGCTTCTGCACTCCTATAGCACTCTGGTCATATCTCTTTTGTAGCACCCATGGCATTCTCCTTTAAGTAGCTGTTTGCAAATATGCATACTCACTGGACTAATGAATCCCTTGAGAAAATGAACTGTTATGTTCACCATTTTATTTGTAGCACACCTAGAATAGTGCCTGCTAGGTTAAATAGTGTCTCATGATTAAATATTTGACCTCAGGATTTTACCACTAACTGTTGGAATATTAAGCTTGCTTTGCTGGCTGACTTGCTCTTGGCCTGATTAATGAAGCTCTATGCTGGATTCTCTGAAGCGAGTATAAACAGATCCGACATGGTACTTGGCCTTCGTAACTTATAAACTAGCTGAAGAATTAAGACTTTCATCCATGAAATAATTAGAAAACAATACAATTTATAAGAAAGTGTGGTACATAATAAAGTACTATGTTCTTTATTGTACTCTTTTCGAATATATCTCAATATGGTTTAGACCATGAAAAGTGTCAGAGGTTCTGGAAAGCGAGAAGTCATAGTTGGGGATTCATTAGAGAAGGCTTTATGGAGGATTTGAAATTTGAAATGGATATTGAAGAATAAATGGCATTTGGATTAGATAGGCCACACGAAAGGTATCTTTTCCTCATTTCTCTGTGGTTCTGTTTATTCACAGTCTTCCTCACTAAACAATATTATCTATAAAATGCTAGACAACATAGGACAATGCTGCTTACAAATATCCTTCAGGGAAATTGCTACTTCCATGACACTTGGACTTTTATAAACCTTAATACTTTTTACATTTTAGTCTGAAAGTCTTTGTGGTATTTTAACTAAATTAGTTTAATTTCTTTGGAGGCTTAATAACATCTTTTGAGGGAAAAGTTTTCTTTTATGATATTACTTGAGAATGTCTGGGACAGATAGCTAAGTACATAGGGTGTGTAAAATACAGCTGCTGTGAGTGACAGACTCACCAGTAACCAGTCCAGTGTGATGTGCATTTGGATTCAATTGTGTACAGATTGGAAAATCCACACGCTGTTGCTCTAATGGTTTGCATTAGTTGGAAAAAGTAACAATTGATGTCTCATAGTATAGGGCATGAGCTCTGGAGTTAGACTACTGGAGTTCAATACCTGGCTCCATATTTACTACTTGAATGACCTCAGGAAGTTATTTCACCATCCTGTGCCTCTGCTGCTTCTTGTGTAAAATGACGGTAATAGAAGTACTGCCTGATTGAAATGTTACATGTAAAATGGCCAGGCCAGTGACTGGCACGTGGTGCTCAGTAAAGAGGCACTCTCACTGTATTCTGCTGGCCAAGTGATTAAGAAAGAAAACAGAATAAGCTACTGATTGGGATATACTTTAAACTTCTGTGAGTTTTGGCTGTGTGTTGAATGATCTCAGAATAGTAGATTTCATTGAAAAGCACATAAATTAATTTTTTTAAGTTACTTTGCTTGGTCATTTTTTATTGTAATATTTCTAATACCTTTTCACTTTTCAACATTAATTTTCTTATCAATGAAATGTTACTCCTGGAAAAAGTAAAGGGTGGGGGCTATCTGGTAGCATAAGATAGATCTCATAAGCAAAATATTAATTAAAATATATCAGTATAGGGTCTTTTATTGAAGTATGGTAGGTGTCTATCTCTTCGGGCTGATATTTAATGCTCTAAAAACATCAAAAGGAACTTCCTTTAGGAGAGGCACCTAGGTTTAGAAAGAGTGTGGGTTTGGATCACAGGACTGGGTACAAATACTAGTTCTACTGCTTTTTAATTATATAACTTGCCTTGAACCAGTTATTTGAACTTTCTGATTGTCACCTTCTTCATCTCTAAAATAAGAATAATGATAATATCTAAAATGCCTTGCATAGCATCACTTCCCCCAGAAATCAGTTTTAGGTTATTGCCTGTGCATCTGTGTGAAGTTCACATTATTCCTTCTACTCCTCTATCTGGGAGGTGCTGTCCTACTTTTCTCTGTCGTCACATTTTTCTTATCTTTCAAAACCCAGTTCAAGTATTACCTGTGGGTTCATCCTTCCACAGCCACAAACCACCGTGGTCTCTCCTTTCCCTGAGCTTCAATTAGAATTTATGCCTGTACAGTTTAATACTGACTGCTTTCCCAGCCCGACAGCAGATTCCTAAAGAGCAAGGTTTAGGTCTTACCCATCTTCTGTGTCTACTGCCATGCCAAACACAGTGTGGGAATGATGTCATAAATCACTCCTTGAATACCCTGCTTGAAATTCCACTACATAATTAGTCCTTCCATCCACTTATTTAGCATATTTAGAGATTTCAGTACTTGGAAATGCTTTTATGTTGGTATAAATGAAATATATATTGGAAGCAGACTAGCCTTCACATTTGGCAGGAGTACATGGCACTGGGCTCTGTCATTCATGTTACCCAAAGCTTTAACATCCCCTGAGATACTGCAGAATGTGTGTTGGCAGAGGAAAGGACAATATCTAAATAAACTTGACCCCTTCCCCTCATTTTATTTAAAAATGCATTTGTTAATCTAGGAGCCTATGTTTATCTTCTGTTCCAATTTACAAAAAGGAAGGATTTGAAAACAGACCATTACAAAAGTATGTTAAAAGCAATAATAGAACATGTATCGAAATTCACTTTTTCTACTTTGGAGTGATCTTTTAGGTACTAGCCACTCACTGCCTTTTTCTCTTTTTTTACTTCTCTATTTTCAGGAGTAAATATGTTGTGAAAAAGGTGTAAGAATTCCAATATCATATCCCTTCTACTAATCCCCCAGTTACTATTAGAAATAATTGTAAGCCTATATAAGCAAATTCTGTATACACTTTATTAGAACTGAATTGTTTCTATAAGTAGATACAGTATTCTATAAACTATAAAATACAGTTTCAAGTTTTTATATTTTATTAATGGTTTCTTTTACATGTCTCAGTATTGTCTGCCTAGATTTAAGTATCATCTTCCACTTGTAAATTTTCCTGTTATTTAGTACCCAGTCCTATTAATCCATACTTAAAATACATAGACACCAAAAGTAATATACAAATACGAATTTGACTTAGATTGATACTAGGGCAGTAACTTCTGCTTATCTGCTCCCTTCTGCAACACTCACAAGCATATGCACACACACATCCTTCCTCAAATGCTAACATTACTGTTATGTTGTCCTTACAGTTTCCAGCTGTTAACCATCCTCAGTCATTGGAGAGAAGATACCTTGGAATTTTAAATAGTGTTCTGCTTGACCTCATGAAGGTAGGACAAGTCGATGTTATCTGTATAAAATGTCTTTCGGTTTGTGGATCCTCTTGTGTCTACATGTGGCCATAGCATGCTTTTATGAATGAAGTGTTTTGTTAGGAGATGTATAATGGTGAATAATGGGGGACTATGTCACATTAAAAGGCATGTAATTTATTTAAAATGGCAACAGGATCTGGTATTATCATAGTCCATCTAGACAGGACCACGAGATCCCTAAACTACATTCCTAAAATGGACAGAATAATAAAAATCTATTAGCACTCAAGAGCTGCTTAGGCATACGGCTTTAAAACAAATCTTAGAATGAATGTTGAATGAAAAGAGATTCTATAACTTTTTTTTACATGGTATTTGTGGCCTCTCATAGCCTATACAGATTTGATCAGTGACCCTAACTCTTCTCTTTTTCTAACTTGGCCTCTTCTCTCCCAGACTCTTTCGGATTCTGCTTTAGACATCCCAGGATCACTGCTCCTGCTGTGGCCTGAGTGTTCCTCCTTGTGCTAGCCTTGCTGTCCAGAAGTCTTCCCACTCTGGACTGTTAAAAACATTCTCAAATTTCTTTATTCAATTTTTTCTTCCCCAGTATACAGGCAATCAACCCCTCGAGTGAAAATTATTTTTCATATCTCTCCAGCTTTCACTGTAGCCAGCCAGTGCATAAATAAGCAAATGTTGATTGTTTGATAGTAGACCTTCAAAGAACACTTGTTAATAGATCAATTTTATTTTACGCCCATTCAGTCAACCGTCAAAATCAGTGGAGGTTACACTGTGCATAGAGCCTTTAAAAGGCATACTTAGCACAGTCGGCAGTTTCTGAGCAGCATTCTCAGAACTTCACTGTGCTTTAAACTATGTTAATCTATGTTCCAGGGAACACAGTGTGAATAGGTATGGGGGTGGAGGTGGGGGAGGAGAAAGGCCACATACCATATAACCTTTTGTAGAGATTCACAATATTCATTAACCTATAAAGGCTTTCAGAAATCCCACAGTGAAGAAGAATTTCTGTCTCACCCAACATTCCCAAATTTAATTGAATACTGTTTTTTATAAAACTTTAAAGCATTAGTGTTCTTCTGAACACAGATTGAAAAATGCTACCCAAGAAAAAGAATCCTCACACCTTTCAGTTTAATTAGGCATAAATTATTACTTAAATTAGATTTTTTCGGTATACTCTTTCACACAGTCAATACTTATTGATCAGAGCCTTAGTAATTTGGTAACTTAAAATGTAAATAGAATAAAGTATAGAAATGGAATTAAATATAATTTCTTATTTTCTGCCTTTTGTCTTTTTTTTAGTTAAAAACAATTTAACTTTTTTGTTAAATCATTACCAAATATAATTACCAAGCATCATTGTGGTACCTGATTAAAAAGCCAACACTGATTAAAAGCTAGCACAGATAAAAGTAGAAAGATAACCTCAGTCTTTCTGTGTTTCTACCAGTTTGGAAGTTAAGCATTCTAATTTCTATTTATTTAAAATAGTTACTGTCAGAATTCTTTAACATTAAGTAAATATTTTTATTAAAATGTACATTCAGAAGGTGCACAAATTATGTCTATATCTCAGTTAATTTTTATAACGTGAACATATGTGTGTAGCCCTGCCCAGATGGAGATATAGAGAATTGTAAACACCCTGGAAGCTTTCTTATGACCCCTTCATGCCCCTGTCCCTCTCCAGCCCCGGAAACCACGTTTCTGACTTCTGTCACCAAAGATGATTATTGCCTCATTGTTATTGAATGTTATATAAGTAGAATCATTCCTTTTTCTTTTGGCTATTATTGAAAATGAATTTGAAAAATGAAAAACACCAATTATCCTTTTATGAAGAAATATTCTATTTGCCATTCCCTAAAGCTGCCTTGATCATTTCATCTAGATATAAGTACATAAAATGGCCATCTCATCCTACATCTGTTCATATCAGCCTTTTTAGTGGAAATACAAGTCACTGGAATTAATTCAAGCCTGTAATGACTTTAAGAATAGTTACAATAATTATATTGGCTCTATTTTAATTTTAAAAAATTATTATGAGCCAGGCATGGTAGCTCATGCCTGGGAGGCTGAGGCAGGAGAATGGCTTGAGCCCAGGAATTAGAGACCAGCATGGGCAACATAGCGAGACCCCATCTCTACAAAAAAAGTTTAAAAAATTAGCTGAGCATGGTGGCACACACCTGTAGTCCCAGCTGCTTGGGAGGCTGAGGCAGAAGGGTTGCTTGAGCCTAGGAGTTCAAGGATACAGTGAGCTATGATAATGGCACTGCACTCCAGCCGGAGTGACAGAACGAGACCCTGTCTCCTTAAAAAAAAAAAAAAAAAAAAAAAGGTTTTTTTCCTCCAAATACTGAATTTCAGAAACTATTTACTGAGTAAATTTCATGCTTTCTTCATGATGACCTCATCCTTTCAAGTAATTTGAAAATTAACAGCTGTAGTCATAAATATAAATGTAGCTCTTTGTACAATAATTTCTACTGTTGATATCAAATAAAATAGCACTAATGCTAGTGGATACTTCTGAAAGGTCATAAGTACTTCTAATTTAAAAGATGACTCAAGGGCCATCTCCTTTGTTTTTTAACTAGTATCTTGCAATTGAAATCTTTTTTTTTTTTTTTTTCTTTGAGACAAGGTCTCACTCTGTTGCCCAGGCTGCAGTGCAGTGTTGTGGTCACAGCTCACTGCAATCTCCATCTGCTGGGCTCAAGTGATCCTCCTGGCTCAGCCTCCTGAGTAGCTAGGACTATAGGCATACACCACCATGACCATGCCTGGCTAATTATTTTTAGTTTTTGTAGAGATAGAGTCTCAATATGTCACCCAGACTGGTTTCAAACTCCTGGGCTCAAGCAGTCCACCCATCTAGACCAACCAAAATACTGGGATTACAGACATGAGCCACTATGCCTAGCCAAAACCATTTTAATTTAATTAACTGCTTTAACTGCCGGTGAGAATAAAATCATTTTTGTACACTGCCACAGTTTTTGTTGTATTATAAGAAGAAAGAATTGAGATAATTTCAGAATTATCTGAATGAACGAATGTCAATTCTACTTGCATGAAATCAGTGGCTTGAGTTTCAATAACCAGAATTTTTGGTCCAAAGGGAATACAGTTGTTTCTCAGGGGACTGGTTCCCGGACCTGCCTCAGATACCAAAATCCACAGATGCTCAAGAATCTTTTATAAAATGGTATATAGTATTTGCATATAATCATCATCTCTAGATTACTTAATACCTAATACACTGTAAATGTGATGTAAATAATTGTTACACTATATTGTTCTTTTATTTGTGTTTTTGTTGTATTGGGGTTTTTTTTTTTTTTTTAATTTTCCATCTATAGTTGGTTGAATCGGCAGATATATAACCTGCAGATACAGAGGGCCAACTGTATTTCAGTGTGTGGTAGGATCAGAATTCAAATTTTGTGTGGTGTTAGGTTGAAGGTGGTTGTCTGAAATTGAAGTCTGGCTTATTGGGAGCAAATATAGGTTTGCTCTCATTGTTTAACAGTGGGTCACAAAGAGCTTAAGTGTGGGTAAAACCAATGAAAATGAGCTAGAGATGGCTTTGTGAATGCTGGAATTTTACACTCAGCTCTTCCTCTGAGGGAGAATGACAGTCGGTCAAAGAGTCAAATTTTATCGTGCTCTATTGTGTTGTGTTAGGTTATGTTTCTTTACATATTTGCTTAATTTTTAGATAAAAATTAGTTTTAATAATGATTCACCTTTTAAAATATTGCCTAATTACTAATAAAGTAAATAATATTGAAAAAAACAGTTGTAAAGAATCTAATATGTACAACATAAAACAAAGGGTTAGTACCTTAATGAATAAAGAACACTTGCAAATAAGGATAGATGCAGAAATAGAAAAAGAAGAAATATAAGTAACTGATAAACATAAAAATATTCAACTTCACTAATACTCAAAGATGTGAATTAAAACAGCTATGAAATATCATTTTTAAATATCTAATTTATAAGTACTAAAAAGAATGAGAATGCCTATTGATGAGGGTTGCAGGAAATTCGTAGACTCATATAATTGTTGAGAGTATAATTTGAGACAACCTTCTTAGGGGGTAATTTGGCAACACATAAACAAGAGTCCTTAAAAGTTTATATACCTACCAGTTCCATCTTTAGGAGTTTATTCTATGAAAGAGATCATGGATGTATGCAAAGATTTTGGGTGTTCATCACAGTACTAATTAAAATAGTGAAAAGTGGCTGCCATCTAAATGTCCAACAGTAAGAAGCTGGTTAAGTAAATCATGGTATAGCCATACCACAAACTTCTACACAGTCATTAAAAAAACATGTTGTAAAGTTATTCGCTGCTGCATTGTTCATAATAATAAAAGGGGAAACAACCTGAATGTTTATTCTTAAGGGAATGGTTAAAAACAAACTAAGGTGCATCCATAGAGTTGAGGCTCTTTATTGGTATGGAATGATCTCTTAAGATCTTATGTGAAAAGAAAGCTAAGTGCAGACAATTCTGTGTATGGTACTGTATGGGTAAAATAAAAAGAGCAGATAGTGATATGTACAGAATACCTCTGGAGGGATGTATAAGAAACTGGTAGCCTAGACTCCCCTCCACAGAGGGGAACTGGGTACCTGGGGAACAAGAGAAAGATGAAGAATATGTAGTCGTATATTCTTTCATATTGATATATACTTATTAAACTATATTTAAAATGTTTATGTTATAAAAATGTTTTGATTAGTAAGTGAAAAATGCAGGATACAAGACTTGTATGTATAATATGAGCCAGATTTTATAAACGAAAATATGTAGATATGATATTCAAAAAAGGGCTAGGAGGATATATACCAAGGAGACAACAACGGTGAGATTATAGGTGATTTAGATAGTTGTTTTGATTTTTTTTTCCCGAACTGTGTTTGCTAGATATTTGGCAATGACCATGTATTTCTTTTATAAAGAAAAAAAATAAGGCTTTTATTAGAATTTAAGTATGACTTCGTAATGTTCTTTCCAATCCTGAACTTTATTTCCTAAGAATTTACTGAAGTTGGACCCAGCTGACAGATACTTGACAGAGCAGTGTTTGAATCACCCTACGTTTCAAACCCAGAGACTTCTGGATCGTTCCCCTTCAAGGTCAGCAAAAAGAAAACCTTACCATGTGGAAAGCAGCACGTTGTCTAATAGGTAAATATTCCCTTTTAAGGAAATGCAGATGCAGTGTTGGTCTTACAAGTAGGTGGAGGAGGTGGCTGCTTAAATGATACAATTAGAGAAAAGAAGGAAAGCCCTCTTTATTCAAAAATATCTTCCTTATGCTTATTGCATGATTCAGAACTACAGTTAAGTAGTTGTGTGGGTCTTAAAGACTTTCTCTTCACTAAGTATATTAGGGAAACCTGTGCAGTCCCTGGGAAAGGTAGCATTGGATTAGCATGTAAGAGGGTCTACAGCCTCAAGAGCTAGAAGATTCTGTGCAAATGTGACCCTGGGG
This sequence comes from Avahi laniger, assembly GCA_963575035.1. Classification (NCBI taxonomy): domain Eukaryota; kingdom Metazoa; phylum Chordata; class Mammalia; order Primates; family Indriidae; genus Avahi; species Avahi laniger. Next base: position 12,439 of record CAUYSK010032902.1, on the reverse strand, counting down.
TGATGCCTAGAGGGAAAAAGATAGGGGAGAGCAAGGGGCTTCCTGGAGGGAGAAGAGGATACCAAACAGAGGTGGTGGCAAGGTACCTAGGGTAGTCTTTGCAACTGAACCAAGTAGGTCTGGCTGTACAGAAGGGTCTTGTGTTTTTGTTGCTCTTGTCTTTTTAATCATTGAGCTGAGAAATTAATTTTTCATAAAACATGGAAATAGCAGAGATACAATTAAAATTGGTGCTTTTTAAGTACGATTTTTCAGCATAATCTTTAAAAAACTTGTTTTCTGAAGAACACATACACAAACACAGGATTGGACCATACAATGAGGTTGTCTTTCAGACCTGATATTCCTGGATTCCCTTGGCTGTGTGTATAGGAGGACAGCATCCTAGTCACAATCTCCCTGTCTTCATCTCCCGAGGGGATCTTGTCATCTGTTAGATTGTGTGAGATAGGAAAGAGTTTCTCTTATCTGCTATTAGAAGAGAAATAGAAAGCAATAATTCTTAATATGAAGCTTTTTGAATATGAATTTTCTACCCTCCCTCACCCCCAAATATTCTTTCCATATAGAACAATTTTTAACAGATTGGAATTTTGAAAGCTAAAGACCTGGTACTTTTTAGGTCTGGGAGAGCATCCATAAATTGATGATAATCATTTATCCTATGTTTGCTCTCCTTAACCGTGATAGTATGATTGTGTTTTGGAGCTGCTTACTGTTCTTTAAAATGACTGGTTCCAGTTATTGTTTCCCCTCATATCTTATGGACCATTTTCAGCTGGCTTCGTTGTTTCTTTCCGTGGGGTTTTAGTATACTAAGTCAAGGAATCGTACTCATCATTTGGTTGCTCCTTTGCATTTAGGAGATTCACATTATTCCTCTGTCATCTTTGGGGTCACTTCAGTTCAGGTGCTTTTGTCTCCCTCCTACCTTAATTGTCACTTAGCTCCTCTAGTTTACATTTACAAAGAAAAATTATCCCAGTGACATAAAGTTCAGTAGACTGGTAAGTTTTTGATTTGTGCTGTTAAGTGGCACAACCTGTGCCATGAAAGGGAGCCTGTATATTTATCCTCTAGTGACTCACTTAAGACAGTTCTAGGAGTTAACCAGTGGGGACCTGAGGCTCCCCTTGGGAAACTTCTCTATGGATCTATTAAGGAGGATGTGTGTGGTTGATGGTGTTTTCAGGGAGTACAGAGGAGATAAGATTTGTATGGGTCTTTGAGGAGTCCTCCCAAGTCCTCTTTTGAAGTAGATATGAATAGAAATTATAAGTAAATAAAAATTTCTAGACTAATTCATTTTCAGGTCTTGACATTGTATTGAATTTATTACAGAAAAAGCCCTAAATGGTTTCTCTAGGAATGATTTTACCTCATTTTACATGCATCTGAGGGCTTTCTCGACACACTTGTCTATGGTCCATACTTATTCCATGGAAGCCCTTCTTGTTAGGAACAGTAATTCTAGCTTGGATCTCAACACAAACTGTGGCTCCTTCGGACTTCCCAACACCTTATCACATTTGTTGCCACGTACACACTCCCCTGCCTTGTCCCTGGAGACACGCACGTTGGCACATACCCTGTCTTCCAGATTCTTTTCTCTATAGGAGAAGCAGTAGACTCTTGCATTACTTAGCCCCCGCCTGTCTCCTTCAGGCTCTCCTGAGGCTCTGCTCACCTCGGACATGTCGTGACAGTGCTTCAGCTGCCCCACACTGCCACCCTCACCAGTCCTGTTTCGCCAGCCTTCCGCCTCAAAAAGGAGCTTTGTGTCTTTGACGTTTGCTTTTACAACTTTTTTTAACTAAGTACATTATCTATCCAGCAACCATTTAAGAAGGGGGTTTATACATAAAACTTTTTTAAGTGGTTGGCAGTTTAACCACAGATTCCTTGCAGTTGTGTGTCAGAGATCTATGGAAGTTTCGAAGCCGTTTTTTATTGTTGTGCTTTGGCAGAGCTCCAGTTTGAAGATAATACGACACCCTTTCTACCTAGGAATTATGCGTAAATCTCAATGGCTTCCAATTAATCCTGAGACAGAAATGCTAAGAATAGCAGTTTAGACTCTTTGTACATTTATGGAAAACCTAAAGCTTTGACAAATGTTTCTACCTTAAAACTATAGCCTCCCTTTTCATGTTAGAAATTGTCTCTCTTACGTTGCTCTGAATATGTTCTTCCAAAGATCACATGTAGATTTGTGCTCAACATCAATAGCAGTGTTTCTAAGAGTTCCAAAAGTTCTAGCAACTGTCTTTGCAGTTTTCTGTCCCTTTCTGGTTGTGAGCTTAGGACGTTTCCCAGCACCTGCATGTATTATCTCCCTGCCATTACTATCTCTAAGTCTAAAGGGGAAAAGGGAGCAAATGGGGGTCCCGAGAGTCCAGGGAGAGCTGGAGCTGGGCAGGAGGAGTCACCCCATGGAAGCTCTCATCTGCAGGGAAACAGCTACAATCTAAGTCAGGGTGCCAATGCCAGGAAGGAGCAGGGAAGACATCCCCAGCCTCTTTCTCCTCTTGTCCTGTGATGCCTTCCACTGCTAAGCCCAACCGGAAATTAGCTGGCTAGGGAGCCTGGGTGAGGCAGTCTGCAGAATTGGGCTCCTGAGGCCCAGGTCTGGGCAGAGAGGGATGGAGACTGGACGGGGGGCTGGGCAAATGGAGAATGACCAACACACTTAGATACATCTGTGGATGAGACTGTCATTGTTTGGGTTTGAAAAGTTGCTGAGATATTTTAGTTGTCAAGATATAAGTTGACAAACTCTAATGGTTTAAAACTTGATACCTTTAGAATACAGAGACTTTTACTGATATGAGGATAGACTCCATTGACATCATTTAACAAAAAGTGAAACTTAACTTTTCTTTCTAATTTCTTTCCAGGTCTGGGATATGCTATTTAGTTAGCTCGTATGTGTCCTTAATTTAATGCTGCAACTCTGATGACCTAACTGGAAGAGATTAGTGAGTGCATTTAGGAAATGAGGCCTTCCACAATGTTATGGGCTTGCTTGATATTGGATATTTTTTGACACTCTCAGGTAGTTCTGGTAGAGATTACCATCTGAAAGATAGGCTAGAAAAAGGGCCCTTACGTTATCTGATGCCAGAGCACTTGGATTCTCACAGGGAAAATGGGAAGGCATAGTTTCACCATTAGCATTCTACATGGGGGAAAAAAGTGAACTTTATTCCATTCAGTATGTGATCAAGAAAACTCTCCCAAATCAAACCATCTTTAGCAATAGCAAGATTTGCAGCAAAATTTTCTGAATGCATAGTAAAAAGAGAATTGTATAAATCATTATTCATTTTTAAGCATTCTAACCTATCCCAAACTACAATTAGTCCTTTCTAGAGTTACAGTAGAACAAACTAACCATGTTATATTGTCAATTTCAGCTTTCAAATAGAGGACAAGGCTTTCCTTTGGATTTATATTTTGTATTTTAAATCAAGTAGGAAATGAAGCTTTAATTCCTAAAGAAGGCCTCAGTTGGTTTGGAATAATGAAATGTGAAATGAAGAAGAGAATAGTGTGTTTTGGAGAGAAATTAACTCTTTCAGATCCCTGTGACCCAGTATAAGTACAAGGTTTTTGTTTAGTGTACATGGAGGTGTCTGTACAGTTCGTGGCACATTACTGTTTAGTGTACAAAGAGATATCTGAAGAGCCCCAAGTAATTGCTGCTTGTCCAAAACATAAACATTGATCATCGTGTTTTCTAACAAACCTCACCGGACAGTTTACATTTGTTTTTCTTTTATTGAGTAAATTGCTAGAGTTCTCATTTTTTGACTGTACAGGCTAAAGACAAAAAAGACGTTGGTGTCTGTATGTGGGCTATGAGTATATATCTCTGAAGCAGGCTATGAGTTTCACAAATAAAAATGAAGTTCAAGGAACACAGTAACCTTCAGGTCTAAATGTTGTCTTCTGACATTCAAGCAGACAAAAGAGTTATAAAGAATTTGTCTGTAGCTCAGCTCTCTTCTTCTTAGCAGACGTTCTATAACAAACACTCATGTAAGTACCAGCATAATGGAAGCATGTTTTCTCAGATCATCAGTTAAAAAGTGTGTTGACAGCAAATTAGTAGAGCATTTAAGGATGCCAGAATAACTTCATCAAGGTCAGTGCTTAGCTGCAGAGTGACTTTGTCTTATTGACAGGTTACTTGTTATTGGTAGGCACGTTCTTGGGAGAGTTAATGTTTTTAGTCTTTCAGATATGGTATTTTGAGTATGTTTTCTGTTCTTATTAACATGATACTTTTCATGTGTCTGCTATTGAGGGAAACTGATACACTCCTTTTCTTTTAATGTAGAAACCAAGCCAGCAAAAGTGCTGCTTTGCAATCTCACCACAGATCTAACAGCAAGGACATCCAGAATCTGAGTGTGGGCCTGCCCCGAGCTGATGAAGGTCTCCCTGCCAATGAAAGCTTCCTAAATGGAAACCTTGCTGGAGCTACACTTAGCCCGATGCATACCAAAACCTACCAGGCAAGCACTCAGCCTGGGCCTACCAGCAAAGATCTCACCAACAACAACATACCACACCTTCTCAGCCCAAAAGAAGCCAAGTCAAAAACAGAGTTTGATTTTAATATTGACCCAAAGCCTTCAGAAGGCCCAGGCACGAAGTACCTCAAGTCAAGCAGCAGATCTCAGCAGAACCGACACTCATTTATGGAAAGCTCTCAGAGCAAAGCCGGTACACTACAGCCCAGTGAAAAGCAGAGTAGGCATAGCTATATCGACACCATTCCCCAGTCTTCTAGGAGTCCCTCCTACAGGACCAAGGCCAAAAGCCATGGAGCACTGAGTGACTCCAAGTCTGTGAGCAACCTTTCCGAAGCCAGGGCCCAAATCGCAGAGTCCAATACCAGTAGGTACTTCCCATCCAGCTGCTTGGACTTGAACTCTCCCACCAGCCCAACCCCTACCAGGCACAGCGACACGAGAACTTTGCTCAGCCCTTCAGGGAGAAATAACAGGAATGAGGGCACTCTGGACTCACGCCGAACCACAACCAGGCATTCTAAAACGATGGAGGAGTTGAAGCTGCCTGAGCACATGGACAGCAGCCATTCTCATTCGCTGTCTGCACCTCATGAATCCTTTTCTTATGGGCTAGGCTACACCAGCCCCTTCTCGTCTCAGCAGCGTCCTCATAGGCATTCCATGTATGTGACCCGGGACAAAGTGAGAGCCAAAGGCTTGGATGGAAGCTTGAGCACAGGGCAAGGGATGGCGGCCAGAGCCAACAGCTTGCAACTCTTATCACCCCAGGTATAGTTTAGCACCTTGTCCAGTTCTGGTGGCTCATTAGGGGAAGGTGGTACAAGGGATGTGAATAAGATCAGTCTGCAGTTTTCCCTACTGCAGGAGATTGTGCTTTTCCTGATAGGATGAATTTAGGGAAGCAATACTTGAACTAATCTTCTGATTTAAAAAAATTATTTAGAACAACTATTGAGTAATCAAGAGTTTGGTTTTGGTAATGTTTCCTTTCTTAAATGTTCCTGTCTAGCACATTTTGTTGAGAGAATCCCATTTTGATTTATTACAGAATTCATCAGTTATGTGGGCTAGTTTTTAGTTTTCTCAAAGTTCAGTGTGAATTCATGGGCATTTTCTCTAATCTCTCCAGACCACATTTGCTAAAAATCAAAACTTTTTGCTAATACCTTACTCAGTATCTTAACTGAATTTAAGAGTTCTTAATTTATCCAGAACTATAGATAAATTTAACTTCAGGCCAGAATAAATGTTAATTTTCAGTCTTTTGGATTATTTTTAAATCTCAAGGCAGTATTTTTAGTATGATGCTTCCATCTCGTTGATCATCAGGCTATAGAACCAATACTAACCTGCTTAAAAGATGTAGCATTCTTACAACAATACGTTTTTAATATAATAATTTCATGTATAAAACCCTGTGCCCAGTGCCTGGCACAAAGTGTCTAGCAAATTTTAGTTATCGCTGCTGCTTCTGTGATGGTAGGGGCTATTATTTAGACACTGAGCACCTTATCTATGCTGCATGTTCTCAGGTACTCAAAAGAGTCTGAGAGGGTTCTTGCCCTTAAGGAACTTATCTTCTGTCAGGGAGGGTTAAATTATACATGATAACAATGAAATAATTAAGTCCTAAATTAATATGACACTGGCTATAAATAGGAGTTGAGAATAGAAAGAGATCATTGTGAGCAGGAGCAGGTAGAAATGGCTTTAGGGGCAGCTGAAGTCTTGCTCTGTCTGGGCTAAGATGTATAGACAAGCTTTGAATAGCTAAAGAGTTAAGATGTGTTCAGGCCTGTCCTGAGCTAGGTACCATAGAGACTCTAGTTAGAAAGATGAAAACAATAGGGTCCCTGTCCTCTTGAGTTTGTGGGCTGGTGGGGGACACTTGCCAACCAATAGGGTTGTTCTGATACCGTGAGGTCGCATTGCAGATGCTATGCTAGAAGCATACCTGTGTGCCAAAGAGGGGAGAGGAATGGGACAGTCCAGGCGAGGGGTTGTGGGAGGCTCCCAGAGGAGAGACTGAGCAGAGACTTCGAGGAGGGTTGTGGGAAATATGACCACGACATCAGCAAACAGGCTTGAAGAGAGGGAAGAAAAGAGCATTGGAAAAAGAAGGAAGGTAGTAGAAACAGACATTAAATGACATGGTGTGTTTTGTGGATTGCAACTTGTTCCACGTTGCTGGAGTGAAAAATGCAAGACTTGGAGTGGCTTTTGCCATAATCCAAGACTGAGGTGAGGAGAGTATGTTTGGTATTAAGTCAGTGCCAGTGAGAAAACAGAGTGGATCTTAAAGCCGCCTTAGAAGTAGAAACAACAGAATTTGTGAATTGAAGGACTGAATATAGGAAAAGGAAAGACTTCAAGGTTTCTTTTCTAGGAGCTCCTTTTTGGAATAGAAGAAAGGGTTTTTGAAGTCACCTAATTCAACCTTCCATGTCACAGGTGGGCATGCTCAGGCTCAGGTTGGGTTAGTCACCCCAAGTTTACCCAACTAGTTCAGGGCGGGGCTGGGATTATGAGATAATCTCCAGGTCCCAGGGCTAGCCTCTTTCCACTGTATCTTGCTGACATGTTGAGTTTGAAGTGACCTTGGGCCTCTAAGCAGAGGGATGCTCTAAGAGGCTGAAGAGACAGTCTAGCATCCAGGGGAAAGGAGAGGGCGGGAGGTGCACATTTGCAAAGGCCGTAAGCAGAATCGTAGGGATGGGCAGAGGAGCCCCTGAGGAGTCACTGTAGAAAGAAGAGAACCTCCAGAGCCTAGAGCCTGGCAGCTGCCCTTAGGTGGAAGATGGAGATCAAAACCAGGTAAAGTGTGCTAGCATTACACATAGCGTACAACAGAGAAGTGAGAAAAACAACAAGCTGTTTAACTTAGAAAAAGGATGAATGATGGCTCTCTGAGAATTCCCGAAAAAGGATTTTTATGAACACAGTGGTCATAAACAAATTACAAACAATTATTGTGGGCTAAACACAGATCAGACTGTTACTGAATTTGAAGTCCAGTTCAGGAGGTACAGTGCCGAGCTGCCAGAAAGTACAAGCTTAAAGGCACAAAGGTGGCAGAAGGCTTGAAAAGTAACTAAAGCTGTGAGTGAATCTTGGAAATCACTCTCATGCAAAGTATTGTGGCCACCTTCAAAAGCCACGGGGATTCTTACTGAGTTTAGATTAGATATTAATAGTTTATTTTCTTAAAATACTTTTCTAGAGGTCTTTGTAAGTGATACAGATGGTTAAAGTCAAATGAGAGCTTGTCGTAAAATAGAAAGAAGAAATGCTACATTGGATGAATTCCTGCCCAGACTCTTTCCTCAGAGTACATTTGGGGAGTGAGGGGGGGGGGGGAGAAAGGATCATACTTTAAATTTTAAATAAAATTTTTTTTCATATATCACATAGGCTTGGAGTAATACTCTTTCTGTGCATAATATACAGATATGCAATGCAGCTAGCTCCTAATTGATTTGGTAATTTTGTTCCTTAGTCTTTTTTTCTGAGGGTAGAAAATGCTACATTTTTACCCTCAGCGAACACCACTGTGGACCGAGTGCTGTTCTTAGCTTGTGACTCACTTCCTTAGAGATAGGTGGTAGTGGTAGCATCTCTAGAGATGAGCACCGTCTTGATTATGCCTAAGAAAACACATGAAACTTAACTGCTATTATCCTAAAATATTAAGATGAGAATTTAGGCACATAAACTATAGTAGTTAGGGAATTTGAAGACAAAAATTATTAAGAGGACTTATTCTATTCCTTGATATATTCAAAAATCATTTGTTTTCATCTGAATCTGCCATGTAAGTCCTTCATGAAAAATAATTTTGGATCCATACAGTTCTTTTTGGAGAACTCAGCCTAAAATCTGCTAGAGAAATTTTGGATTAACTAATAGAATCCCTAATCAGAGTGCTGCTCAGAACAATGACAATGACTGTCTAGATATTAGAGAGGTAATTTTTTTGTTTTTAATAATTAATTGAACTATTTTCAGACTACTTTATTCCCTGCTTGCCTTAACTTTAATGAGAATTTCACTTTCCATCTGTGTGAAATTTGACGTATTTTACATTCATCAGATGATTCACTCTTTTATGGGATAATTTGTATTTTAGCCAACTAACATTTTTTATTTTAGCTGGTTGCAGTCCTAGTTATACCAAATAAAGACCATGATTTTCATCCCTAGGAATGGGATGCTCTTATAAATCCTTGTAAATTTGATTTCCAGCCTGGAGAACAACTCCCTCCAGAGATGACTGTGGCGAGATCATCTGTCAAAGAGTCCTCCAGAGAAGGCACCTCTTCTTTCCACTCTCGTCAGAAGTCTGAGGTCTGAATTCTTCAGAGTTGCTACGTCTTACAATAAGATGTGTCTGTTAAGATTGTTCATTCAACATCATTACAGCCTAGCTTTTAAAATGTATTCATACCCAATCTCCCACAAATAAGTTGAACTGGTTTATAAAGTAAGTAGTTTTTCTCATGACATAATCCTGAGTTTTCTTTTTAAAAAATCGTTAAGTAAATTATAGACTGATTAGGCACTGTTCTAATTTCATAGGTGACATTGTCATCAATCTGTGTTTTAACTTTTCTAAACTTACTTCCTGCCTCAGGGTGGAGTGTATCATGACCCACACTCTGATGATGGCACAGCCCCCAAAGAAAATAGACATCTGTACAATGATCCTGTTCCGAGGAGAGTTGGTAGCTTTTACAGAGGTAAGCCAGCCTCTGGCATTCACCAGGGTCCCCTCTCTCCTCCCTTCCTCACTACACCTCCATCCAGGGCCCTCCACTGCATTCTCACTGCTTTGACTGACTTCAGGAGTTCTCACCTATGCTGTTACCTGTTCTCTCTGCCTCTGGTCCTACTGTCTAAGCTCAGGCCCTCCTGGCTTCTAACTGGGTTCAGTAGCCTCTTAACTGGTCTCCCTATCTCCAAGGTACTCATCAAAACAGTCACTGGAATGATCATTCTGAAGCTGTGTTCTGACCATACCATTCATTCATTTGATCAACCCATAAAATATTTATCCATGTTACCTGCATGCTTGGCACTGTTCTAGCTTAGAACATGTCAGTGAACAGGATAGCCAAAGATCTCCATCCTTATGGAACTCACATTCTTGGGAAGAGAGACCAACAGTAAACGTAATAATTATATAGAGCAGTAAAAGGTACTAAGTGCTATGGGTGGGGGAAATAGAGCAAGGTAATCGATTACCCCCACTAATCCCCTCTCTCTCACTTGTTAAGAGGCCTTTGGTGGCTTCCTGTTGGCATCAGGACAAAATCTGAATTCCCAAGGATGATATTCGAGACTTATTATTGTCTGGCCCTTGCCATGGTGCTCAGCCTGTGGAACTTGCACCCCTCTCCTTTCTGGGACAGCTTGTTTCTGTTCCTTTCTTTGAGGTCCTCTCCAGTGTAATGTCTTCTCTGCCCACCCCTGATGAAGTGAAGCATTTCCTTCTCTGTTCTGCCCATGGTACATTGTCTATGCCTCTAATAGAACACTGACCACCTTGCACTGATTCTTTGTTTGCATTTCTCTCTCACAAGGTTGTGAGCCCCTCAAAAATACTAAGTTCTCTTCATCTTTTCTTCTTTTTGTTCTCATTGACTAGCATACTGCTTGGCACAGTTTCACAAATATTTGTTGATTGAATTAAAGAGAAATTTCAAGTGTACTTGGCCCAGCCTTGAAAATATACTTTGATATCTAACAGACAGCTAAAGCGGCTGCTTTGGGGGTTGTATAGATTTAGGAGACATTGGCAGAGAAAGGCAACCCCTTTGGGTGACTATGCAGTAACAGACCAAAACCCTTAGGAATCACAGCACCCTGGTGGGGAAGTGGACAGCAAGCCCACGGGGTGGGGGCAAGGCCCTAGGATCGGGAGGCTCAGCCTTGCAAAGCCTAGAAGACTCAACCACAGCATTTTGTGACCTCCCACACTCATGTTGCCTGACGTCCCACTCTTTCTGTTGTTTTAGGAGGACAACTGGAAAGGAGCAGGAATTGAGGGTGACTGTTGGGTGGGGGGCATGAAGAACAGCTTGGTCATTTTAATTAGAAACTCGAGCTAAATAAATGCATAGAAGTGTTTATTCAGGACTAAACATTCATTGAATGATTAGGCTACTCTGCTCCCTTCAAGCCCTACCTTTGGAACAAGCATAATGCATTGAAAATGCCTTTTAATGGATTTTTTTTTCTGATACCATGATTACTTTAGAATCTTATGGGATTAAACTTTTAATTCAGATTAAAATTAATTAAAATATTATAATGGACATGGGTAAAAGCCTTTTCTTCTACTAATGTAATTTTATTTCCAAAATGTACCATTATGTGTCATTTCTATAAGTGTCTAGAGAATATATTTTAATATAAAATGCTCATGGGATTTAAATTAATTAGTCTTTGACCTCTGGAAATAGTTTTATTTTGATTGCAAATGAATTAAATTGGCTAATGTTGGAGAAACACCTCGTTTTTCTGTCTCACAATCCAAGTCAGAGTTTGGCAAGAAGAACATTTTCATTTTAAAAAATTCAGAAATAGAAAATATTTAAATAGATGAAACATCTGGAGATATATGTTATTTCAATGATACTACGAAGTCCTAGAGGAAGATTTAGTGATATCATTTAAATGACAGATGTTTCCAGAATGCTTCTGTTTTCATTCCTACTGGATAAGAGTCAAGTGAAATGGTGTCATTTATCTTGATATACAGTCTGTATATTCCTTTTGTGATGAAATTTGCAGTATATTTGGATTGTAACTAGGCTTAGAAATCGACATAAAAAGTTAGTAACCAACCCTCCAAAAACAGAAAAGTATTTACTATCATACTTTTTTTTTGAGACAGAGTCTCACTCTGTTGCCTGAGCTAGAGTGTAGTGGTGTAATCATAGCACACTGCAACCTCAAACTCCTGGGCTCAAGTGATCCTCCTGCCTCAGCCTCCCAAGTAGCTGGGACTATAGGCTTGTACCACCACCTGGCTAATTTTTATTTTTTATAGACATGGGGTCTTGCTATTGCCTAGGCTGCTCTCAAATTCCTGGACTCAAGCAATCCTCCTGCCTCAGCCTCCTAAAGTGCTGGGATTACAGACATGAGCCATAGTGCCTGGCTACAAATGTTATATTTTGTCTTTCTGTTCATTCTTGAAATAAGAATTTAGAGACAAATAATATTTTTGTAGAAATAACTAAATTTCTTTGTAATTTAGTTTAAAAATATACGAGTGACACTGCATGTCAAGTGTCACGGCTTAAACTATAGTTTGTACATTCCGGCACACATATTGTTAAGAATTACTTTAGACTAAGAGTACATTTTACATAGTCGGTCTATAATAAGAGAGGCTTAACTTCAAAGAATGTCAAAACAGTGGCAAGGGGTAGTGGTAATGGCTATAAGATTCATACTTGAGCCGGGCGCGGTGGCTCACGTCTGTAATCCTAGCACTCTGGGAGGCCGAGGTGGGCGGATCGTTCTGAGCTCGGGAGTTCGAGACCAGCCTGAGCAAGAGCGAGACCTCATCTCTACCAAAAATAGAAAGAAATTAATTGGACAGCTAAAAAATACATATAGGAAAAATTAGCCGGGCATGGTGGCACATGCCTGTAGTCCCAGCTACTTGGGAGGCTGAGGCAGTAGGATAGCTTGAGCCCCGGATTTTGCGGTTGCTGTGTGCTTGGCTGACGCCACGGCACCCGCCCCAGGCAAGAAAGTGAGAATCTGTCTAAAAAAAAAAAAAAAAAAAAAAAAGAGTGTGTTTTTTGACAGGCATCCTGCTCAGTGTTATTCACATAATTAACTTTTTTGCAGATGAGAAAATTGGGGCGTGTGGAGGCTCTGGTCCA
>CAUYSK010032899.1:0-24294 GCA_963575035.1 Avahi laniger | reverse complement strand
TTATTTTTACTTAAGATGACTTCCTTATGAATAATACCTTGCATATAATAGTTATTATATAAGCATTAGGTAAATAAATGGTGAATACAAAAAGGAAAGTCAGGAAAGTGAAAGGCAAATAGTATTTATTGAATGTCTACTGTTATAATAGACTTGACTCATAATTTATATTTTCCTCTTTTAACCTCGGAATGCAATGATTGTTATCCAGTCTTGTATTCAATAAAACTAAAGCCCAGAGAAGTTCAGTATTTTACCCAAAGTCACGCAGTAAACTTGTGGCAGGAGGGGTGTTGGAATCTGCTGTGCCAGGCAGCCCTTCCGAACACTCCAGCCTGTTTCTCAATTCTTTCTTGGTTCCAGGGGATTGTGTAACAGGAGGGGGAATCTCTTTAGATCAGGAAACTGGACCTATCAGATGGGCGTCCAGAGCTTCCTTTACTGAGTTATACCGACGTGTTTGTTTTTTTCTGTCCAGTGCTGGGTAAAGGTCCCACTGAAAGCCTTTGTCACTGCTGAGAACGCCGAGTGTGATCACTGGGAAACAGTTTGGCAAAGGAACGTGGCAGCCGAGGCACAGAAGGCTCTCTCAGGTGGTTTGCCTGTATCTGAATTTTGTTTTATTTTTTGGCACCTCGTGACAGGCCTGAGAATGTTGGAATTTAGTGCCGACGTGGTCACCATTTAGCATGTTGGATTTCTCTTACGGTGTGAAGATCAAATTGTCAGATGCAAAGAAACATCTCTCCAGTTGATTCCAGACACTCACTATCGCTTACCTGGTATACTGCAACAGCCTAGCTACTGGTCTTCCTTCCTGCAACCTATCTCCTGCTTGCCAACTTCCTTTTCTCAGAGGGATCCTCTTACAAATACAGGTCTGATTACGTGCCTCCACTGGTAAATCAGTTCAGCGACTCCCCGTTCCTTGAGGAAAACATCTGAGCCCCAGAGCATAGCCCTGAAGACCCTTCCTGGTCTGGCCATGTCTCTCCGATGGCATCTTCCACCCCTCCTTGTTTCGGACAGGCCACGCCACTTCAGCTTGCTAAGGGTGCCCTGGGAGCCTTGTGCTTTCGTACCTCTGTCTTTCTTCCAGCTGGAGTTTCCTTCCTCCTTTGACCTGCCCAGCAAACTCCTATGCATCCTTTAAATCTTGCTCCTCTGTGAATGAAGCCTTCCAGTAGTTCCTTCCTGCGCACAACCATACCATATTGTTTATAAACAGTATAAACCGTACTGCTTATAGATGTTTACCTGTCTTCCTCTCTAGGCTATAGTGGCCTCTCTAGGCAATGTGTGGTTGTTTTCAAATCATTCACAGTACCCACTACCTAGGGCACTCACCATCATGGTGGACTAACTCAAAGAAGACTTGAATGAAAAGGTAAGTAAAGATGATTACCACAATCGGCCAAGACTGAAAAGAAATTAATAGTCAATGTACAATGATTTTTGAGGACCTTCGATGTGTTCAGCACCATGTTAAATGCCATAGGAAATACAGGAGTGGCTGGAGTGCTTGTGCTTGGCAGCTTTACAGCCCATTTTAGAAATAGAATTCATACCTGTAAAGAATGAAAAAGAACCACAAGCAAATATGCAATTTAGTTCTAATTTTTTTGGTGCTTGGCAGTAGCTGGTTTTTCCACGTGTTGATTGTCTGCCTTCCTCCTTGTACTGTGAGCTCCCTGAGGGCAGGGACTTTGTCTTAACTATTGTATCCCCACACATGGAACAATGCCCAGTTCACAGTAAGTGTTCAATTACAAGTTTGTTCAATGAATAAATGAATGGAAGGCACTGTTCAGGGCCGTTTGAGGTCATAGGAAAGCATGACTAATGTGGGCTGAAGTGACCAATGAGGGCTTCACACATAAGCCAGTTGCGAAGGATTTAGGTGTTGAAGAATCAGTACAAGAGTGGGTTGTGGGCTTTAGTCTTAGAAGAGTTAGAGTTTTAGAAAGGCTCTGGCCATATCAGAAAGAATATGGGTTTTAGACCAAGGATATCTAGGTTCAAATATGTACTCTTTCACTTACTAGCTGTGTGACCTTAAGATCTCCAAGTTTCAGTTTCCTCGCCCATAAAATTAGGTTAATATTACTTTCCTTAGAGTATTCTTGTGAGCAACAAAAGTGATATATAAAGCATATTTCATAATGCTGAGTGTATATTAGGCTCTCAGTAAATGGTAAGTAAAAGCTTATATATAAGTATAATGTGACTAAAGTACTTGGGAAACATGGATTCTTTCAATGATGTAGTTAAATTTGATTAAATTTGCATGATTATTATACTGACACAGAATAATCAGAATTATAATAGAGTCTAGTATTTTGTGATTATTTTCATAAGCTTTGGATATTTCTCTTACATATCTGTACTTTTTTTAACATTGGAAAATTAGGTGGGGTCTGTGACCCCATGTTACCTGATATATTTAATATATTTAATAGATGTCTCCCCTAACACTACACTTTTGAAGGGAGGGGGAACAATGTATACAGGAGGGAGAGGGGAATGAACTTTGTCCTTAGGTAGAATAATTAGAGCTACACTTCCAAGGACAAACTACGCACACCTGACTTTCCTTCTGCAGGCACGCGTGTGCGTATGATACAGACGCTGTTAGAGCTCTCATTCTGGTGGGATTCTTCCCTCTGCCTCATCCTTCTACTTCATCTTATGCCATTTCTCCCTCTCTCACTGTTTTGCAGCCACCTCTTCTTCTTTTGAGCATACCAAGTTATTTTCTGCCTCAGGTTCTTTGAATTTACTGTTTCTTTCGACTGAAATTCTTTTCCTCATTTCATTTTTCAGAAAATCAGCTGGTTCCTTCCCCCGTAGTGGCATCGGAACAATTGGTTTTTCGGTGTTTATTTTAAATAATACCAAAGAGTAAGATTTTAAGAGTATTTACAATTCTTGATTTTTTTATTCATGGAATTTAATAAGTTTCAAATAGGGAAATTTAGGAATGTGTTAGGCGGCTTTCCTCTGGGCACTCCTGGCATTCCTGCTTTTGGTATCAGTCCCCTCTGTCCTGGATTTCCCTCAGAGCTGCTGTCTCCTGCGTGCAGGGCGAAGGGGGGTTGAACACGCCCACTCCCCACCCTTGCCCTACCTGAGCTCCCAGCACCACCCACCACCAGCAGCTCCAAGTTCTAATAATTTATATTTTTCTCCCTGCTTGTCAGGATGGTCCTGGTGGGGGTTGGATTCCTCCTTTTCCCCAGCAGGAGGTGGGCTGGGCAGAGCAGTTGCAGAGCTGAGTGGCAGAGAGGGGTCTGGGGGGGCTTGTCATGAGGGTATCCAGTATGGGGAGAGGAGGGAGGAATGGAATACAGAAGAGTCAAGAAGGATCAATGAGGTTGCTGACTGATGTCTGAAATAACAGTATTATACCCATAAAAATAACAGTAATTCAGGACTAAAAAATAGCACAATACACTTTAATATCAGAAAGTGGTAGTATACTTGTAATTCTCATCCAAATGGTCTCACCTTGGAAGATTCCTCCCGGGAGAGGCCTTCCCTAGCTACCCCATCTCAAGTGGGGGGCCTCCCCTACATTAATATATTTATGTCCTCACAGCACTTCCCATGCTCTGGAAGTATATTATTTACTCTTTTGTCTGACTCCCCCGAAACATAATCCATGTTCCCTGAAGCCAGGGACCTGCTTGCTTGCTCCCCAGTGCCTGCAACTGTGTTTAGAACCTAGTCGGTTCCAGTAAATATTTGCTAAGTGGATGGACAGGGATGGTTGTGGTCATCCAAGTTGCTTTGGGTAAGATTAGCCTTGAACAAAGGACTGTGGTTGCCTGCAACTCTGTAAGCCAGGTCAGGCCATGTTTATACAGGCTTGGTTATTATTGTCATGATTATTATTTTGTTTCAAAACCTTTTAGGGAGAGATGTTGTGGAATTGAGGGAAGTAAAAATCTTGCAACAGATGGTGCCACCTGGAAAAGAGAATGAGTTCAGTTTTTTACCACACCCTTCTCTTCCTATCACAGATATGAATAAACAAACAAAAAAATGGTTTCGATTCTCCCTTTGGAAGGAGGGCACATTTAATATTCTGAGTCAGGAGAGTCTCTGGCCACAAAGACAGCTGGGAACTCAGGTCCACGGAGGGCGCCTGGGACGGAGGTGAAGAGAAGGCGCCTCCCGGTCTGGTGACAGCAGCTGGGGCCCTTGCTGCTTCGCTCCCCACAAAACTCCAGTTGGAACCAGGGCATGCTGGGATTCTGCGTGCCAGACCAAAACAGATGGCCTCAGGCCGCCGCGGATCTGTTGGTGGCACCAACTGCATAGCTGCTGCTTTACTCACCACAGAATGAGACAGGAGGTGAGAGTCAGTTACCTGGCATTCCCCCCTCAGCTGGTGACTCACTTTGCTGTAGCTTCAGTTTCAGCTCAGGTTCTCTGGACTAGCAGAATTTCTTTTGCTCATGCTTCTGAGAACCAGAGGTGGGCAGGAGCATCTGTAAATCTCTTTGTCTTCAATCAAAGCATTTGAAAAAGATGCTTTATTCTCCCCATCGCTTCACCTGCCACAGGCGGGGGCCTGTCAGAATTAGATTACAGGTAATCTGCTAAGTGCAGCGGCCCCTCTGTGCAGGCCTGGGGAGGAAGACGAGGCTATCCAATGATGAGGCCTGCCACCATTTCCCTGTGGAGTTATTGGCGGCTTGGAGAGGCAGAGTGGGAGATGGGAGTAACACTGCATGAGGGGTTAGGAGGTCTACGTTCTGGGGCCAGGATCGTCACTTAACCTCAGTGACCTTCTGCTTTCTCATCTGAAGTGCGGATGGTGGCACTGGATTGGGGACAGCAGATAGATTACCTTGCATGCCAGTTCTTATCGATTGGAAATTGCTGTCTGGAGCACAGTGTCGGAGGTGGCTGAGAAGCCGATTTCAGCTAAGGGAGAGAAAGCAATCATCTATTAGCATTTGCCAAGTGTATAGACAGGGAATAGTGGTACACATGGCTGGTATTCCAGGAATTGATAACAAAGGTAATTTCTACCTCTGTTATTTCATGATTTCATATCACCTGAAGATGATTTTATAGGGATCATGTAATATTTTCTAGTCTTAATAATTATCCAGGGCTCTATAATGATGGTGAGGAACATATACACAACCAGATTTCATTGAGAGTTTACTACATTTAAGATTATATCACTTAACCCCCATCTTTATGGACAGGGAAACTAAGGCTGATAACCATTAAATGACTTGTCCTAAGTCACTCAGCTAATAGGGGATAGAGCCGGTATTTGAACCCAGGTCTGTCTGCCTCCAGAACCCAAGTGCTGAACTGCCACCCTGAACTACTTCCCAATTTGAGAACACCTCAGTACGGATTATAATTAAACTCCGGTGTGTATGGCATTGCTTGTAAGTACACAGAGATCAGAAAGGTGCTTAATAATTTCATTAAGTACTATTTTCCCAGCTCTTTTGAGCTTATAGGATACTTCCAAAATAATATGAACATATAGTGAGTGCTAGTGATGTATGGGGCACTACAGAATGGGTTATTTCACTTAAACTTTAAAATCTCATGCTCCATTTGTCAAATGAGATAACTGGGACTTAGATAGGCAACTTGACCCGAAGTCATGTGGCTGGGATTTGAGCTGAGGACCGCCCACCTCTGGAGCCTACGATGGCACCTTTTGGTACTAGTGAGTCCTGAATGGACCATTTGGCAGCATTAGAGGTGCTTTTGAATGTGAATGGTGGAGCGAGGATCCCTCTCACTTATGTCTATTCTGTTCTCCAGAACTTGAGTCAAAAAGGAGGAAATCTTGCTGCTCTTTCTCTGGCTGGGGCCAAGGGATCTCCTTTGGTCTTGGAGTGCTCAGCAAATGTGACAAGTGGGAGACCACTCACTGTAACCAAGCCCATGTAGCAGACAACTTTCTCTACTTTCATGAAAACTGAAAACGCAAGACAATCAAATGTGTGGCTGCACTGAATGTAAACGATTAAAGAGAAGTGACATTCCAAATAAGTGACCTGGAGTAGACGTTTAGAAAAGTAAATTCCTTAGTAGCCCTGATAAAGTTAATTTCAGGCCAGGCACAGTGGCTCATTCCTATAATGCCAGCACTTTGAAAGGGTTGGGCAGGAGGATTCTTTGAGGCCAGGAGTTCAAGACCAGCCTGGGCAACATAGCAAGACCTCATCTCCTCAAAAATAAAAAAATTAGCTGGGCACAATGGCGAGCACTTATAGTCCCAGCTACTCAGGAGGCTGAGGCAGGAGGATTCCTTGAGGCCAGGAGTTTGAAAACAGCCTGGGCAACACAGCGAGAACTTGTCTCAACAAAAACTTTAAAAAACAGCCAGGTGTGTGGTGGTACACACCTGTAATCCTAGCAACACATGAGGCTGAGGCAGGAGGATCGCTTGAGCCCAGGAGTTTGAGGCTGCAGTGAGCTATGATCATTCCACTGCACTCCAGCCTGGGCAACAGAGCAAGAGACTTTCTCTAAAAGAAAAAAATAAATTAATTTCAATAATTCTGGTTTATTTCTAGCTAAGAAACTTAGAGGTTAAAATAATAAATATAAATGCAGTGATTTAAAATACACGTGGAAATAGAAATATTTAGAGAATAAGTGGAATATTACTTTGTACTTCAATAGTTTCTCCTCTTGATTTTTTTCCTTTGGTTAAATTTCTTTCTAATCAACTCTATTCATTTGGTATTATTTCTTTTCTTTTATGAAAACTATTCTGGGGATTTGATCAAAACAGACATGAAAGTACAACCCTCAAATTGCAAATATCAGGGAATCTGGAATTTGCATTTTCTAGGCTAAAGTCATTTGCTGGCGAAGTTTATTGTCTTGCCCCTCTTCCACCCCCCAAAATCTAAATATCATTCTCCTCCAAGTTCCCTCCATCCCACTTTATTTCTAGCACACATGCATACGCACCCGTGCATACACAGGTGTACACATATGGGTGCATACACGCATACACATGCACACACACGACACACATTTTTGACTCTGTGCTAATAGATAAAATCGGCCAACATTGACTAGGCTGGGCCTCAGGCCTGTCTGGTTTAAATCTAAGCTGCCTGGGAGATCTGGGGTAATAAGTGAGTGACAACAGGTGCAGATTTCGTTACACCCTTCTGAACTCAAGCCCATAGTTCTTTCTTTGATTCTTTTTACCCAATACCCTTGCCTGAATTGTGTCCAATAAATTTTATAGCTGCATGATCCTGTTTCAGAGCCGAAGGGAGATTTTTCTCTCCACTTGGCTAAATGGTGCCTGAGTCAAAACATCCCTTCCTGCCCCTCCTCACGCCTTAAGAATTAATAAGGAATAAACCCCAGGCCTTAAGCTGCTGGGTTCTGTATCTTCAGTCTTGCACGTGAAGAGCTAATTGTCTGGTCTCTTTTTAGAAAAGCTGAGAATTAACTTGCAGAGAATTAGCCATAATTGGGAAGAAAATAATTACTTGACTTTTTCTGCCCTGTGATAACTGGAGCCACTGGCAAATCTTACAGCAGTTTCAACGCCTACTTCTATTTAAAACAAAGTATTGCTCCAGGGGCCTGAAAGCTCTGTCTGAATGTTCTCTGTGGTACATTGTGGGGCAAACCACCCCGAATATTGGCATTAGATTCATTTCTTGGCTTTTTGGTGCAAAGTCCCACTGCAGTGAGACATTTTATATCACATTTGAAGATATGAATGGCTTTTGCAGGTGTCAGTTATTGGACCCAACTTACGGCTGGGTCCAATCAGGGTTCCTTCAGGAGCAGGCTGAGCTGAGAGCTGTTTCTGATAAGGTCCTATTGTCTTTTAGACAATTTTCTATTTCGAAACTTTGCTCAGTTGCCTCTATTCTCCAGTATGTAGACTTTTTTTATTTTGTTTTAATTTCTTGGTCCACAACAAACGTGGAAAGGAGACAGTAGACTTTCTCCATTTGTTATTGGAGGTTGACCTGAATGCAGTTGATCATCTACCTCAGTGCCATTAGAATACAACACAATGTCATGCCTTCAGATGATTTCAGACACTGTTCTCCAGCGATGCCCAACCAATCTGAGTGTCAGTGCTGCCCCTCTTTCCTGGGCTCCCGCCTGCAGAGCGAACTTATCATTAGACAATCTCTACTTGCTGGCCTGCAGACACCCCAAACTCAACTCATTTTCCTTGAGATAAATCTGATTTTCTTTCCTATCATGATAAAGGTTTCCTATCATGATAAAGGTGCTGTCATCTGGCTACTCAAACCAAAAACCTGGATGGCATACATTCCTTGTCTTTTATGGTTACCCAGGTGATGGGCAAAATCTGCAATATGCCTCTTAAATACCTCCGGGCTCCACTGCCCTCCTAAGTGGACTCTGGCTCTGGTCATCCTTCTTGCTTTTTCCCCAGCTTCTACCCCATCTCACCTAACCACAGCTTTCTCTCCCACCCCACAAATCCATACTTCATATGCTGCTGGTGTCGTGTTATCTTTAAATGTGAATCTGATATTACTCGACTGTTTCAAATCTTTAGTGACATCCAGCCATCTACAGGAAAGAAGTCCTACCTCCCTAGTATGGCATCTAAGACACACTGTCATCCTGCTGCTGCCCAACTCTCTGGGCTCAGCCTCTGCCACTCTCCTGGTAGAACGGATTGGTCATGGGTACCTTTATTCTCTTTCAACTCTGTATTTCTTCATATGCTCTTTCCTCTGTTGGTAATGCCCTTTCCTTGATTGGCCTATACCTTCAGCTCCTATACTTCTGTATTACTAGGTTATAGCATTAGCTATGGCTTAAATAAGATAGCTTATTTCATTCTCTGATATTCCACAGAGGTGCTTTCCATGAGATTATCCAGGAACCCAGGTAGCTTCTGTGTTGTGCTCTGCTTAACATGGTGCCCTAGTCTGCATGTGCCAAGGTGACTTTCAACTGCAGCTTCCTTCTAGGCAGCAAGATGGAGAATTGACGAAGAGGGAACACACCTTCTCTGTTTTGGGGCTGTGACTTAATAGAAATATATATTTGATCTCTGTCCCTGGTTCCTGACACAGAGCTCCTAAAACCCTTGTAATTTCCTGAATGA
Source organism: Avahi laniger (assembly GCA_963575035.1). Lineage (NCBI taxonomy): Eukaryota > Metazoa > Chordata > Mammalia > Primates > Indriidae > Avahi > Avahi laniger. Next base: position 15,179 of record CAUYSK010032899.1, on the reverse strand, counting down.
TCAGGGTACTAGGGACATCTTTTATTCTAAATTTGGTTTTTGACCCTGGTTCCCAACAGAGCTCCTAAATCCCTTGGAATTTTCTGGGTGATAGGAACATCTTTTGTTTTAGTGAGGCAACTCTTGTTGGGTGCTTGGATAGCTTCATAATGGGAACTGGTCACCAGAAAGACCAAGCCATGATTATAAGGTTGAAACTTTCATCCTTATCCTCTGGGGAGGGGAGAAGGGCTGGCGATTGTGTTAATAATCAATCATACCTACTTGGTGAAGCCTCCTTAAATGTCCCTAAGAGATGGGGTTTGGAGAGCGAATTAAGGTGCTAGGAGGGTGGCATGCCCAGAGAGGGCATGGAAGCCCCACACTCCTTCCCACATGCCTTGTCCTATGAACTTCTTCATCTGCTTTTCATGTATGGTCTTTATAATAAGCCAGTAAATGAAAGGAAGGTGTTTCCCTGAGTTCCGTGAGCTATTTTAGCAAATTATCGAACCTGAAGAGGGGGTTGTGGAAACCTTTTATTTATAGCTGGTTGGTCAGAAATATGGGAACCCTGGACTTTTGACTGGCATCAGAAGTCGGAGCACTCTTGTGGGGTGAGGCCTTAACCTATGGGGTCTGCTCTAACTCCAGGTAGTTAGTTCAAAATTGAATGGTGTCTGGAGAGTTAAAGCAGCAGTCCCCAACTTTTTTGACACCGGGGACAGGTTTCATGGAAGACAGTTTTTCCACAGACTAGGAGGTGGAGAGAATGGTTTTGGGATGATTCTAACACATTACATTTATTGTGCATTTTGTTTTTATTATTATTACATTGTAATATATAATGAAATAATTATGCAACTCACCATAATGCAGAATCAGTGGGAGCCCCGAGCTTGATTTTCTGCAACTAGACAGTCCCATCTGGGGGTGATGGGAGACAGTGACTGATGTGACAGGAGGCAGAGCTTAGGTGGTGACGCGAGCAACAGGGAGTGGCTGTAAATGCAGACAAGCTCACGTCCCCGCTGCTCACCCTTTCTGTGTGGCCCGATTCATAACCGGCCATGGATTGGTACTGGTCCGTGGCCTGGGGTTCAGTGCCCGCAGAGTTAAGAGAATTATTTAGTGTAGGCAAACCCCCTGCCCCCCAGCCACGTTTGGTGTCCAAAGTGTTGTTTGTATAGAGAGAAAAGAGTTTTTCCCCTTTAGGGGCATGTTCTGAAACTTGTAAATATCTGTACTTCTCAGGCCTTTGTGCCTCGTGTCTGTCTGGTACTCTCCCTCTGTAGTAGCAGCAGCAGTACTGTACGTTGTAGTGTAGTGATAAATCTCTAGTAGAAGGTGTAACAGTAGTAGGAAGAGTAATAGTAGGAGTAATATCAATATCATAATTTCCCACTCCTATTTCAGAAGAAATTGAAAGGCTAAGTGACGTGCCCAAGGTCACAGCCAATATGTACATGGCAAAGCCAGCATTTGAATCCAGAACTCTCTGACTTCAGAGCTTGCCAATAGGCTGTGGTAGCTTTCAGTCCCATCACATCGGATGACACTTGTTTCCTTGTGTGAGTGCCTCTCCCACTAGATTCTAAACTCTTTGAGAAAAAGGACTTGTCCAGTTCACCTTTGTATCTGGAAAGCTTAGAAGGCTGGGCATATAGTCAGTAATTAGTAAATATTTTAGACTTTTAAATCAGGATTTCTTAACCTTGGTACTACTGACATTTCGAGCCAGATAATTCTTTGTTGTGGGCTGTCCTGTTGTGCACTGTGGTATATTTAGCACCATACCTGGCCTCTACGCACTAAATGCCAGTAACACATCCCCCTGAGCCATGGTCAGAAGGACCAAAAATGTCTCCAGACATTACCAGCTATCCCCTGGGAGTCAAATCCTCCTGATGAAGAACAATTGATTTAAATTAAATGAAGGCCAAGGAACCTCAAGGAGTGTTCATATTCCAGTAGGGCATTCTCAGAATTGGTAAGGCTGCCGGCTCTCTCAGGGATGATGATGTCTTTTCCAGGCCTTGTGTGTCTGGAGCACAGAGTGTGGGCTAAGACGCTCACAGGTCATCTGTGGCTGCAGTGATCTCAGTGAGCCAGGCCTTCTCGGGGAATACCAGAGAGGGTCCTTCTGGAACAGCTCTCAGTGGGTCATGCAGACTGTCTGGCCGGGCACTACCTGGCAAGATCTCATTGCCTTAACCAGAAATATGCTTTTGTAAATTTCCTGGCAAAGCAGGAGCTGCATTCTGTTTTCTGATTTCTCTTTTATATTTCTAGATGTGTCACTGGTGACACATAGAGCCCAGTGAGAACTCTTTTGGACAGTCAACTCTCATTCTTCGCCAGCCCTGTTGTCATGATTTTCCCACTGTCTAAGCCAGTCTGGGTTGCATTACCCACATGCTGGTCAGTGCCTGGATATCAATTTTACTTTTATTATTCTAGAGCTGTAGCATGCTCCAAGGAGAAAATTTCATGAGTTATTCCACAAATAGAGTTAACCCTTCCCTGCTTGCAGTTCTTTTAGAGATATGGTCTCGCTCTCTTGCCTAGGCCGGAGTGCAGTGGTACAATCATAGCTCACTGTAACCTCTAACTCCTAGGTTCAAAAAATCCTCCTGCCTCAGACTCCTGAGTAGCTGGGACCATAGGCTCGTGCCATCACACCTGGCTAATTTTTAAAATTGTTTTGTAGAGATGGAATCTTGCTTCGTTGCCCAGGCTGATGTCAGTCTCCTGGCCTCAAGCGATCCTCCCACCTTGGCCTCCTAAAGTGCTGGGATTACAAGCATGAGCCACCATGCCCGGCTTACTTAGCTTGTTTGATCCTTAATTTGTCTTTAAAATAGAGTAATCTACTTGTCCTATCTACCTCCATGAGTTTGCTATAAGAACAAAATAAAATAATCTGTTCAAAAGGCTTAGACTCCCTAGTGTCATTGTTCGTGGTCACCAAATTATAAGTTAAGGCAGACTCTGTGTTTGTCTTTTGCTTCTGGTTTCTAGGACATAGAAGGTATTTGGTAAATATATGGTGAACGACTATACGAAAAAAACTGGAAAGTCAAATCCTATGGTCCGTTGTACCAGTAGGGGCTGGAGAGAAGGGAGTGAGGAGTTAATGTGTAGTTTTGTGTCATTTGTATTTGTGACAAACGTTCCAAACAATAGCATTTTTAAGAGGTCACCTGAAGTTTATTAGGGATCAAAAACTCAAATGCCTGCAGGAGGCGGGACACACTTAGCACCCAGGCATGTGTGAGACCAGACGGGGGGCCAGGTACCCAGTGGAACTGGGGAGGGCATACCTAGCTGTCTTAGTCTGTTCAGGTTGCTATGAAAAAATACCATAGACTGAGTGGCTTATAAACAACAGACGTTTATTTCCCGTACTTCCGTAGGCTGGGAAATCCGAGATCCAGGTGCCAGCAGATCCAGTGTCTGGTGAGGGCCCACTTCCTGGTTTATGGATGGCCATCCTCTTTCTGTGCCCTCAGTGGCAGGAGGAGCAGATAAGCTTTCAGGGGCCCCCTTCATAAGGGCACTAATTCTGTCTGACCCAATCACCTCCCAAAGGCTCCACCTCCGGACACCATCACCTTGGGGATTAAATTTCAACATATGAATTGGTTTTTTTTGGTGTCTGGAGGACACTGGTTATATCACCAGTCTAAAAGATAGTCACAGTCACATGTTTCAAAGTCTCTACTTCAGCTACATAAAATATGATTTGGGGCTAACTGAAGTCTTCAGGCAACAATTTCTATCTCCAGACTTATAGAGCTCCCAGGATAAACCCTGGCATGGTGCTGGGCAGATGGAACTGGGGAGCCCAGAATCTCGCAGCAGCATGAGCAGGAAATGAATAGTGAGACGATGAGAATAGCTGAGACACAGAGAGCTTAGCCAAGTACCGTTCTTGGTCCTTTACAAGTGGCAACTTGTATTTAATCCCCACGGTAGTCCAATGTGAGGGAGGGAATATTATGGCCCCTGTTTTATAGGTGAGGGTAGTAAGACACAAAGAGGTTGAGTAATTGCCCAAGGTTATGAAGCCAGTAGCTGGCTAATAAATAAAGAGTAACATGCCATGCCCAGTGATAAAATGAAGTACAGAAGCCCTTTTAGATCTCACTCCTTCCACTCTTGCCCCCCACCTTAAGATCCTGAGGGATGGTAAAATGCAACTCGGATCATGGCACCGACCATCCTCCTGTTGTGCATGTAGCAATGTCCCCGTGCTCTGTGACCAGCTTTCTCTGCGCAGATGGACAAGTCCTTTCCACCACGGGTTCTTGCAGTCGGTTACACTCGCTTTCACTTGTGTCTCTTTGCCATGCGGGACCTTTGTCATTCCTCAGGCCTCAGATCTAGTGCCACCACCTCAGAGGCTTTCTCTGCCAACCCTGCACAAAGGTGGCCACCTGGGTCACTCCCTTTCTTGTCACTTATTTCCTCCCTAGCACATGCATGTACTTGTTTTTGTGTGCATTGTCTGACCCTCCCACTAGAATGTCAGCTCCAGGAGTGCAAAGACTTTGTCTTGTTCTTTGCTACATCCCACTGCCTGATAAAGTGGCCTGCACAAAGCGGAGGGATGAGAAAGAAATATGTGTTGACTGAGTGAGTGAGCACAGGGAGGAGCAAGCTTCACCGGGCAGATTCAGAGTCAGAGAGACTGCAGCTCGCTCAGTGTCACATAGGTGAGAAGTGGCACAGTTGGGATTTGAACTGATCCTAATGGCACCTTACTTGAATCCCAGTGTTGTCTCCCCACTGCCCTCAGGTTGGAGTCCCCAGCACTCAGCATGGGCTACAGACCTTGACATCTGGCCCCAGTGGCACCTCTGGCCTCACTGCGCACAATTGTCTGCACCCCTCCCCTGCGACTTTCTAGCCACACTGACTTCACCGGCCCTCATTCACGCCACGTCCAATCCCTGTCCTTCCTCTTATTCTCTTCCCGCAGCTCTGTCCTCCTGTGTCACGTGGCTGTCTCTTCATTGTCCTTCAAGTATTAAATACTCTCCCCCAGCAATCTGTCCCCAAGCCCCTGGGCTAGGTTAGACCCCTCTTCATTGCATTTGTAACAGCTGTCACTCTATATGTTTGTGACTTACCGTCTGATTTCTGGCTTTTCTGCCCATGGCCCCTAGAACAGCAGCATTGCTCATCTTATTCTTCTCCATATACCGGGACCTATCCCAGGCCTGGTAGGTAGCAAGCACTAAATACATGTTTGTCAAGAAAATGAGTAAATAGTTGGATGAATGAATGAGTGCGCGAGGAAATGAAGAATTCCTGAATCTGCTTTTGTGCCGCCTCCCTTCCCTGGGCCATTTCACTGAATCCATAAATCACTTTGGGCAGTAGGAATATTTTAACAATGTTGATTCTACCAATCCATGAACATGGGATGTTTTTCTGTTTGTGTTATCTGCAGTTTCTTTCATCAGTGTTTTGTACTTAATGTCCTTGGTTAAGTATTAACATATTCCTAGGTATTTTATTTTCTTTGTATCTGTTGTGAATAGTGGATATAGAGACTGCTTTGAAGGAAAAGTTGCTGAAAATACTTAATACATATTAAAATTGATTTTAAAAATTGTCTGAATACAATTTGCCCTGGAGATTATGTCTGAATATACATGTGCATATGCCAGTGATTGAGCTAATAGACTGGCATAGGGGTAGACATTTAATGTAAAATGTTTTGTTTAGAGTTTTTATATAAATGGCACTAAAACATGAATATTTCAGATCCCTTCTCAATCTAGAGTGGTATTAGGCTTGAGAGAACTAACTCTGTTTTGAGGGAATCTAAGCCAGTTTATAGACTGGCAAGAAAATTGTGTGATGATTTAAAATCCACCCTTTCCACCTGGCCTCTGACCCAATCAGGGGGACATATTGGGGTTTTAGAAGACACTGTTTCATGTGAGATTTTCCATAAAGTTTGGTGCACCGTTTTCAGGAGAAATCTTTATAGTACTTTTACGTATGTGTGTATGTGATTGTTTAAATGTGGCAAGTTAAAGTGAAGAAATATGACTGCTACTGGTAATAGCTATTGTTTATTCAGGTCCTATGTGGGTCGCTTGCTGTGCTAGGAGGTCCTTTGACTGTAGTCTATCTATTCCTCATAACAAGGTTTTAAGTTCGATGTTATTTCTCCCATTGAAGATGTGAGAAAATGGAGAGGCTCAAAGAGTTGCCCAGGACCAATCACATAGCAAGTAGCAAAGCTGAAATTTAAATCCGAGTCTGCCTATTTCTGAAGCCTTTGCCTTTTCCCTCATACTGCACAGCATCTTAAAACATTGTTTCTGTTTAATTGAAAGGTAAGTACGGGTTGGGAATTTATTCACCTTCTCCTTTATTCATTATACAATCCATAATGCTTTACAAATTCTGCAGAGGTAGCCAGCTCTAAGGATTAGGGATGGCATAGATTTTTTAAAAAGCTAATGTTGATGTTTCTGTCCCTCTGGTTTGTGCTATTGTGACAACATTTTTAAATACTTACTCAAAGTGCCAAGTCCATCTCATTAGCTGTTCTTCCACTAAACAATCAAAATTCATATCGGTCCCTTATGGATGTATTACAGTGGATGCAAAGCCAGAAGTTTTACATGTGTTTGTCAGATATCAGTTAAATGCCTAAATTGTAACTTTCCAATATTGGGAATTAAAAAAACCAAACAAACCTAATTTGGTATGATTTATTTCAGTTGAGGGAGAAAATAATTGGAAATGAATTTATTTTAACTCAAGGATGGTATCTATTGCCTCACACTTAGAGACTTGCATACTAGGTCACTTACATGACTCAAAACAACTTTCAAGTTTTCTTATTTTCTCAATACACTTAGCTTTGTTCAGACTAAACGAGACCATTCCCTGTTCTCAGGCATGATTCAAATATCCATAGTTCTGTGTCTTTGTTTATAATGTTTATAACATTTACCATGTCATGGCTTTTTAATACCCACCTCATAATTTACTACTTCTCCCCAATTTTTCCTAGCACTTGACAGCCCACCTGGATATTGTCTTTTTATTCCTTGTTATTCCATGGCAGTTTGTAATTCTTTAATGTCACTTACTATATCTCACTTACAACACAGTAATGGATGGACTCATTTTCTCTCCTCCAGCGGGCTGAGGACTCGGACTGTGTCTTGTCTTCATGCTCCTGACACCTTGTACAGAATTTGCACTCGATAGTCACTCAATAGATTTTTATTAAACTGAAATTTAAAAGGAAACTCGTGTGTTTTTATTTAAATAAGGCCATAAATTAGGCACAACTGTTTTCATGAATTTGAAATTCCCAGAAACATTATTCTTCAATATTGTTCTTTTGTTGAGATTTAAGAGGTTGGCTTTACAGTAAATGAAATGAATCACAGAATCTTTGAGCCAGAATAACAACAACAATACTAATAAAAATACTAGAAATCATCTGTGTAATCCATTCTCCTTTCTTAAAACCAGACAGTTCCCCAGCCACTTAAAATGAGGAGGCTCTCCTTTCCTTAAAGATCCCCTTAAAGAAGACTGTCTTCTTCTTTCATACCAAGTCATCATGTCTTCCAGCCCTGTAAGTTGGGCAACTTTTCCTCAGTTAATCTAAACCCTCCCTTACTGAAATTTATGCTCATTGCCTTCTTAGAAATGAAAAACAGCTGCTTTCAACTGAAAATATTTCTCTCCCTAAAGATGGTTATTCCATTATTCCGTATCTTTCTCTTCCCTAGGCGTAATTCTCTCTTCCATCTGACATTCCTTTTTGTTCTCTATTTCCAAATCATTGACTACTACTCTCTCAACTTATTGATCTTTTGCCTAAAAAAACTTGGGCTGTGTATGATTAGTAAGTGGTCGTTGATTTTAGGTGTCCTTAGAAATATGTCTCACACCATTAAGATCAGTTGATCCAGCCAAGCTGGTGGGTAACTGGACTACCATGGCCCCAAATGATATATGGTGGTATCTTTTCAAGCTTGCCATCAACCATTCCCATCTCAGTTTCTCCAGTTGCTTAATTTATAAGACATGATTTATTTGTTATAAACTGCTTTGCAAGGTTCAAAAGAAACAGAAATGATGCACAGGGGAAATAGAGTGAATTTAGGCCATGTATTTTTTTTTTTTTTTCAGATCTGGTTTATAAATAAGCCTGAGAGTGCTCTCAATTAGAAAAACACATGGTAATTCTAAAGGAGATAAAAAAGAAACATGGTACACTCTGAGTGCACTTTTACCTTTTCATATGGCTACTCATTTAAAAAAAAACCCACAAGTTCCTTCTTGCTAGTTATCAGAAAGGATAGCAAGCAGGCAACTTCCTTTGCTCATTAGTTTAAGCAAAGATAATTGATTTACATTTGAGCTGAGGCCTCTGATCCTTTTTTTTTTGTTGTCGGCAGTTTTGTTTGTTTTTAATATGAACTCATTTAAACACTTCGCTTATGGACTGAGTTGCAAAGGTAAAGCTCCAGTTGAACACTCAAAGCAGATTTCCTGTGCAAGAATAAAATAGGTATTTATGTATACCTATTATGGTAATAGGTTAAAGAACATGTAAGTGATAAGCTATTGATTCCACAAACATTAGCATTTGTGTGTCCACCTTACTAGGAAAACCAGGATGCAGAATGTACCATCCTTGCTTCTAATGTGTAGTCTAGTATGGGAGAGAGAATTCAGCAGGCATTCATAATGCAATTAGTGCTATGATAGGGAGCAATGAAAGCACAGTGGAGGGACAAATACCATACCGTTGGATGAACTCCCAGAGGAAGAGACATCTGAAGGTGATTAAGATTCACCAAGGTTAAGAAAGGTAAAGGTGTTTCAAGAGTGCACAACCAAGCACAGAAATGAGCAAAAGTGTGACCCATTCAGGAAACTGCAAGTTTACTTTAGCCAGAGAATAGGCAAACCATGGATAACTTAATACTCTTTATCCTAAATTCCCTGGGATACATACCTCAGGCGCATTTTTTGTTTTTCTCTGATATTTGATTATGGAAGTTCCCAGAACCTTCACGGAGTTCATTTCTCTAGCCTTCTATGTTTCCATAAAGCTATATATATATATACACACATATTAAAAACCTTCTTATAATACTTTTTGAATGTGCTCAATATGGCTATCTTTCCTTCTGCCCTCGGGGCCACTCAGAGGAGGATATCTAGTGCTCACCTCTGTATCTCTGCAGTGCCATGCTCAGAGCTAGAAAAAAATGCATTTGGAAATTAAGGAATTACTCCATGAGTGGAGAGAGTATTCTGAGTGGTTTTGCCTCTCACTGTGCAGAGGGGTCACAGTTTCAGCCCAAGATTGGCTTTCAAGTTCAAGATATAAACTAAGAATTTGATTTATAACTCAATTTTATGTTGCATTGAGCAAGGCTGAGCTGGGTTGCCTATGTCATTATTTCATTTAGTTCAGGTGATGGTCATCAAATTATCACTGAAAACCCATCTCATTTCTCTGTAGTGTATTCTTAGTGTCTTAAAGTCGAGTTTTCATTTCAACATTTCTTTGTCATTAGTCTTTTCTTTCTCAGAAGTAGCTATGAGATGATGATGTTGACACTGATAAAAACAATGAGAACAAAATTATCTATTTTTTACTGGGCATGTGCTGTGTGAATTAACATAGCACTTAATCTTTTAATGAATTTCTGAGATAAATACTCTTATTACCTTCCTTAATAGATGAAGAAAATGAAGAGCAGGGAGGCTATCTTACTTATTAATGAATCATGGCAGCACCATGTCTGATCCAAAACCTGTACTCTGCACATGCTCAGTAGTGCCTTCCTCATAGCAGCAGTAAAATCAAAAGTCTGGAAGAGTCTTTAGGAGGTCAGTCATTCCATCTCACATCTGGAGGGAGGCAGAATCACGCTTGAACCAAGTGCCTTGGTACACTGCCTGAACGGATCCTCTATAACCTTTACCACCTGGTACACTCCTACTCACGTTTCAGTACTCGCAGCTCAAGCCACTACTCCCAAATGAAACTTCCTTAATATTCCCAGGTAGAATTGCCCTCTTACTCTGTTGTCCCTTTTAAACAGCTTATATTTCACTGTGAAATTCACCAGTCACACACAGGGTATGTTCCTGGAGGCAGTTTGTATAGTTGTTAAAGACATGGGCTCTGAAGCTAATTGCCTGGCTCTACCCATATTAGCTGGATGATCTTGAGGTGCTCTCCTCCCTTCACAGACTGCTAATCCCTTGAAGCAAGAGCGATGATATATGCTATGAATGCCTTAAATGGCTAGGTCACAAATTGACATGTTTTTGGCCTAAATGGTAAGTCTGGATGTATCCTCCTGAAGAGCTCATGTATCATTTCTGCCAGTTTCCGGATCTTGATCCCTGAAGAACATTGAGAACCTGGTTTTAAGGCCATTTTTTTTCTGTTTGTTTATTTTTCTTTTCCATTTCTGTTTCCATTTCTTTCTCCTGATTATTTCTTTTCCTTCCTTTCTTAGAGACAAGAAATCTTGAAAGCTAGGAAATCTTCAGGTCTGTACTTGAGGTTCACCAACTTTCTTTTAATGTTTTTGCCTCTTGCCTTGTTTGGAAAATCTTAATCTGGTTCTCTCTCATTTGTATCAGAGAAATATTGCTTGATGTTAAAATTTTCAGCTCTGAGAGATGAGTAAGCAGGCAGCTCCTGGACATTGTAACTGAAAAGGGCATCACCATGGTGACTTCTACTTATTGTGGCTGTTGTCATGATGGCAACCTCAGTCACCTGGAGCCCAGTGAGTCCTGATAAAGGGAGAGCAAACAGAGAGAGGGGAAGAATTCTTCCAATGCTTTTACATTTTGTACCATTGGAGAAGAGTGAGGCCATTTCTAGAGCCTATACCAAAATTGATAGCATAGGAAGACTAGAGCCATATGATCTGCTAAATATTCTCAGGGGTTTGAAGTATCAAATACCTGCAGATGATATCTCCGAGCAAAATCAGGCAGAGCAGTTTGGGATGTTTAGTATGAAGGAAATGACCATGCCTTTCAATACCTCTTAACAATGTCTCATAAAAGAAAAAGGAAAAGAATACGTGTTGAGTGCCTGTGGTGTGCTAGGTACTGTGCTAAGCTATAGCATAGTATAGTTATTACTAAGAGAATTTGTGAAGATAATCATGGCTTATCAAGAAAAGATGTCTTATAATTCGCTCACATGCTTATTTATATTGAAGAATATTCTGAAGTTGATGTTTGTTAGATGATCCTAAGGCCAGAGATTAATCATAAAGTGGTCTAAAAGCCAAACAGAATTAAAATCCTAACTGGCTTTTGCAGCGTTTTGTAAATATCTTTTCATGAGTGGGGCTGAATAAGCATGTATTTAACAAGTGTAGACTTTCAGTTGATCAGGGCAAAGTTTGAACTTATGCCCTGCTCCTTCCTAATGGTGTGACCTCCAGTGACTTAGCCTTCTGAGCCTCGGTGTCCTTTTTTATCAAATGGGGACACTGATGGTATCCTCACAAGTTTGTTATGACATTCAGTAACTCACATGAAACTCGTGTGCATGATGCCGGTACGTGTAACCGGAACTCAGTAAGCTGCCACTTGTTTTTCCTTTCCTCCTTTATTCCCACGCCTTCTCTCATTGCCTGTAATTAGTACCATCTCTGTTTTTTAGGGGGCAAATCCAAATGCATGCATCCAGGGCCTTCACCAAGATCTTCGAATATTTTGGTGGCGACTTTAGGATCTTTTGTTCTCTGACTTTTAGATCTCTTTCTTCTGGGGGCATGGGAAAATTCCCTCCACTCGATTATTTATTCAGTCCTTTCATGCTCCCCATATTGTCATGGCCACGTTTGAACCATGTTATCGGCAAGTCTAACTAAAAAGGCAATTTAATATTGCCCTGTGTTGCATCATTGTATATATTATTTTGATCTGTCACAGGCCTGTCAGCAAGTCTTGATGAAGTACAGAGCCAATAGTAACAGGCCTGAAACCTGACAGCTCTTTAACAGGAGCAAGTCCGATTGGTGCAGTGGCATTTCTTCAGAAATAAGGCCCTCTTGGTCTCTTTGTTCATGTAATTAGCAATCCAGTGCGAGTCATTGTATCTCCCCAGGAGCTGTATCTTCAGGGCTGGTAATACAGGCTGTTGCCTGGCTTGGAGAAATAGAGCTATCAGAGGCCTGTGATATACCAAAGGCTGCAGTCAGGAATATCTTGGTAATTTATCCCTGCTCTCAGCTCTAATTATTCTGTTATTCACTAGCTTTTTCGATTGAGACTTTCCAGGTTCTGCCTTCCCCAAGCAGAGAACAAAAGGTTTCCCTTGAAAGTGGAGGCCTGGCAATGTCAATACAGTGAACTGCATATAAATAATGCAACAGTGCCGACTTCATTTTTATAAAATCTTGTTGGAGAAATACATGAGAATGATCAGACCTCTGGAACTCGGCAGGCCTGTGCTTTTGATGTGTGCCTTGCTCTGAGTAAAAGCAGAATATGAAGTTCTCCTTGTTCTTGCGGAAATTGCTCCATGGTCTTTGGAGGGTGGCTGGGATCTTGGTGACTCTTTCCCTTTGTTTCTCTCGTAGACTGGAGGTTCCTGTCTGCCTGGAAAAACTCTGATCTGTATATACTGGGCCCTCAATAAATGTTTTTCTGATCAAATGTGTTTTTTAAAAACAAAGATGATGATAATTATAGAAGTTACCACTTATTTATCATCAAAAACGAACTTTACTTAGATCCCCTTATTTTAAGCCTCCTAAGGCTAGAGTGATCTGGCTGGGCTATCCTTTCTGCATACTCTGCTCTCCCAGTTAGCCTTCCATCATTTCTTTTCACTGGTCAGATTCTCCCAAAAAAATCTTCAGGCTGTAACCTGGCAGTCAGAGCTCTGGGAGCTGAGTTCGGGAAAGGAGCTTGAGGGCTGGCCTGTAAAAAAGCAGACCCTGAATTAATTCTGTCTGTTTTTGTCAAGGTACCCCTACTCTCACCTGGGCTTCATGCCCTGCTCTCTGTGAGGGTGAGCCTTAGTCGTCCTCTTCCAGGTGTGGGAGAGCTGGTATCCGCATTGCTCATAGTGAGGTCGCCTGGGGTCTAATTACTTCCCAAACAGACTTTGAACCATCCTACTATTTTTAGACCCACTTCTATCCACATTTTCAGAGGTGCTGAATGCCACTACCTCCTGAGCCTTTCTGGGTCTCCACAGGCTAATCATGTTGCTTCTGGGGTTTTCCCACTGCTATTTAGGTTTTATCTTTCTCAAGTCTACAAAGAGAGTTATTACTCAGCCATCTGTGTTTCTGGCTTTTGTATTTGTGATACTGTCATCGTCTATCCTGTTGTCTTTGTCTTTGTGGGTTTTTGCCTTTTGGGGATATTCTTATACAGCCATTTTATTGGGATTTTTAAAGGGAGTAGAGATCAGCATGTGTAGTTAATCTGGCATCTTTAACTAGAGGCCTCTTTTTTGATTTTGAATTTTTTGAAATAGGAAAAATGATCTGTTAGAGATTTGGATGTTTTTGTGTCTTGGAAAGTAGGTGGTGGGAGGAATGTGAGGTAGACAAAATGCTTCTTCAGAAGGCTTTCCTTGTTCTGTTGAGGCGAATGGGCTGTACAGTAAACCCAGTGTTCTGCTTGCTGCTGCCCCAGACACTCCAGGAATCTAACTTTTCTTTCCTCTAGGGCCCATACACACAGCAGTAGCTAAAGATCTAGGTCTTATAATACAAGCAATTAAAAAGTGATTAAGAACCTGAAAACTTTTTTCTCTACCTGAGATCTGAAGGTTTTTATTCATTCACTCAATAAACATGCATTGAGCTCTCAAAATTTGCCAGGGTAGCACTGTTCTTGGGGCTGGGATAACATGATGCATAAGGCAGATATGGCCCTTGCTGGTGAGGGTGTGACCAGACCTTATATACTGAAATTCCCAGAAGGCCATAATTGAAACAAAATAAAATGATGACATCCTTTTATGCTAATGAAGTAGATCCTTCAGTGTCTCCTGGCCCTCCTCACTCACGCACACTCATGCCTAAAATAGCATAAAATGTAGGAAGCCCACAGTTTTCCACTCCTTCAATCTGCCAGCTCCTTTCATCAACATGAGCTGCTGAGACCACTGAATTTCAGACAAGCTTATATTAAAAAAAAACAAAGTGGCCACATTCATATTCATAATGATACCATTATCAATCTTTAATTTTATGTACAGTTTTTACATTGCATATTTGCTAGTTCTAGGCTAAAACAGAGGGAAAAACATCTAACCTTAGCTAAGTTCAAGTTGCCATTCTAAAAATTATGATTTCTTTTTTAACTCATGAGTTTTCTTGGTGAATTGACCCTTTTTATCATTGTGTAATGTACCTCTTTATCCCAGGTAACATTTCTTGTTCTGAAGTCTACTTTGTTTAATATAGCCACTTTAGCTTTTTTATTATTAGTATTTGCATGGAATATCTTTTTGCATCCTTTTACTCTTTATTCTGTTTTTATATTTAAAATGTTTCTTATAATACAAGCAATTAAAAAGTGATTAGGAACCTGAAAACTTCCTTCTCTACCTGAGATCTAAAGGTTTTTCTTCATTCACTCAATAAACATGCATTGAGCTCTCAAAATTTGCCAGGGTAGCACTGTCCTTGGGGCTGGGATAACAGCATATAGTTGGGTATTATTTTTTATTTTTATCTAGCCATACGATCTCTGCCTTTATATTGGAGGTTTTTAAACCATTTACATTTAATGGTTTGGTTTTAATCTGTTATCTTGCTACTTGCTTTTTCTTTGTTCCTTATATTCTATGTAATTTTTCCCTTTTCCTGTCTTTTCCAGATTATTTAAATATTTTTCTAGTATTCTACTTTGCTGTCAAAATTGATTTATTAGTTTTACCTCCTTTTTTTTTCTTTTACCAGTTTCTCTAGGATTTATGCTATGCATGTTTAACACAGTTTACCTTAAACTAATTTTATACTGCATTGTATATATTAATAATTTACTTTCATATCTTCCTGTGGTTCATACTATTATTGCCATTTGTTTTGCTTGCACATATATTATCAGCTCCACAATACGCTGGCTATTTTTTTTCAATTGGATCTTTTAAAGATAAAGATTTAAAGCCAATTATCTTTTAAATAAATTTAAAA
>CAUYSK010032896.1:0-29198 GCA_963575035.1 Avahi laniger | reverse complement strand
CTATGCCTCAGTTTCCTCTTCCATGAAATGGAGAGAATAATAGTTCCTACCCATAAAGCTGTTATAAAGATGAAATGTTACTACATGTTTAATGCTTAAAAGAGTTCCTAGCACATACAGATGCTCAATGAAAACTAATTAATTTTTTATTAATTTAGTGATGATGATGATGAGGAGGAGGAGGAGGAGGAGGAAGATAGGACAGTAATGAGAAACAAGGACAGGACTTCAGGCCAAGGCCAAGGGGTCATGAGCTAAAATGCTATGGGAAGGAATGGGGAATTTCACCCCAGGGCAAGAAGGTATTCTCCTGTGTCAGAATGGAACTCCAGCAGGCGGAAGAGCTTCAGACTTGGTGCAAAGTGACTTCACCCCCATTCCTCTCAGGTGAGCCCCCCGCAGCACGTGGCAAGGCCAGCTCGCTCATCCCAGGCATCTTGGGGCAGAGCGGGGACAGATGAGCTCGACCTGACAGGACAAGGTTCCTCACCCTGGAGCCCCCAGCACTATGCCCTCGGGTCCCTGCTGAGCAGGGCTGCGGAGTTCAGGAGGAAACCCCCAGGGCTCCTGGGAGGTGAGAGGAGTCCTAGACCTACTCCATGGGAAACTGCCTGCCCATCTTCCCTCTTTCAGCCCCGCTCACGGGGTCCCTCCACCCCACCCATCTTATCTCCCAAAACTCTTGGAAAATGGAGGTGAACATTCCACGGTCCCCTTCCCAGGTGGTCAGAGCCTGGTGCTGACTTACTGGCCTCCTGTCTGGGCTTGCCACTGGAAACTGTTCCCTCATTCCCCTGCCTGCCTGGTCTTTTCCAATTCGTCCCTCCTCCAGCCCCCAGCCACACACCCCTGAAATTAGCCTGCCTCTCCAGCTGTTTCTCCTACCTTGCAGCTCGGGGCCTCTGCTTTCTTCACGGCTCTCCCTCAAACACCGGAGCCTCCTGTTCCTGCTCCTCTTCTCATCCTGTCAGCGTGCAGTGTCTGTCCCATGGCAGATCTCTCACTCCATGGCATCCTCTCTCACCATCACGGTCCACACTGATCTTTCCCTTCTTGCTCCCTGTGTATTCAGGGTGCAAGTTTAGTCCACTTCCATCTTGTATTAGCCACAAGCACCTTGACTTGTAAGTCTGACTCCCCAAATAGACAGGGTGCCCTGTGGAGGCCTCTCTACTTCCCCCCTCCCCAGGGCACAGCCGCTCAGTCCCAGCTCC
The DNA here is from genome assembly GCA_963575035.1 of Avahi laniger. Taxonomy (NCBI): domain Eukaryota; kingdom Metazoa; phylum Chordata; class Mammalia; order Primates; family Indriidae; genus Avahi; species Avahi laniger. The sequence continues at coordinate 27,984 of CAUYSK010032896.1, read as the reverse complement.
AGAGGGGCTCCTAGTCTCTCTTAGGGGCTGGAGGCTGCACCCTTCCTCCTTCCTTCTGACCATTCCAGACACGAATTTCCCAAAGACAACGAACAAAGGGAGATGCTCAAATTTTCCCCAAAACAATGAAATGCAAAGAGGATCTACAGGGAACAAATGCTCCATGTTCGTAGACACGAAGAGTAGAGGGGAGATGGGATTTACAACAAGCCAGCAGAGGGCAACTTTCATTTGCCCGGGTTTGGGTCATGCCTCTGAGAGACACTGCCCTCCACCTTTTGCTCTAGACTGGGAATGACGGGGAGCCCGGGAAGCCTGGGGGAACTGCCTCATTCTTTTCTACTTGTCCTCTATCCATTGGGCAGCGGGGGAGAAGGGATGGGGTCTTTCCTGCATCCCCTTTTCCACTGAAATAGGGCAGAGAATGAAGATATTAATAAAAGTGGGCTTGCTAATTTCAAACCACTCCTCACTTTCATCAACCTGGGCCTAGAGGTTAAGATAAATCAAACCAAAGTAAAGCACGAATCACTGCAGTTAGACACCAGGAAGAACTGGTAGAACATTGGGGTAGAACACAGAGAGGTAGCAGAGAGAAGCAATGGGCATCGGGAAAAAGGGAAAGGTATCTGACTACTGTGGGTCGAAGATACACACATGCTTGGAGGCAGAGGGGCCTGATCTCGTATCTGTTGAATTCTGAGCTGCCATGGATAAGTGAAAGGGCCAGTGGGTGGAGCAAATGGCTCTCAGGTGGATGGCAGCGGGTTTGAGGCCTATGGTCCCACCTATCTCTATGTCCACGGCACTGGCCACCTAGGGAAGTCAGGAACTCTGGATTCTGGTTACCTCCGCTGGCACCTTCACGGGGAGGGGACTGCGTCAGATGATTGCTAGGGGACCCCAGCCCTCTCTTCCAAGACGGTTTCAGTGCTTACTGTCTTCAGAGACTGCTGGACGCCTTGCCCGCGTGAGCACCCACACTGGATTGGTCACATAGTCCCCCAGCCCACCACAGGACCCTTCCTCCAGGTCCCCCCAGCTAAGAGGCATTCTTCAGTCCACTCCTCTCAATGCATAACGAGGCAAATCCAGCATCCACTGGCCTGAGTACCCTCTGCTGTCACATGAGCCAGGCTACCTGCTTACCCCACGCCTGGTGGGAGGAGCTATACCATGGCTCAGCAAGGACGCCCTTCACTCCAGCGCTCCAAGTCATCTCCAGCAAAGCCCAGCTTCAGTGCACCTCCTCCAGGAAGCCTTCTCTGACTTGCTGGTCTACACTCATCTGCCCTTTTTCTGAGGGTCTATTCCCCTTATACCTGAGCCCCAGAAATACCATTAACCATTTGATCGCATTATCTGTTGAGCAGAACACTTCTGCTCGAAGCATTAGTTTCCCCAAACACAACATAACCTCCATGAACATCATGGAATCCAGGAGCTTGGAGGGAGTAGATAAAACAGAAAAACAGCCCCGTATGCATAACGCTTGGCAGTTAAACCAGTGGAGGGGAAGTTAAGCTGCAGAGATCCTCAATATACAGTGGCTTGGAGAACACAGAAGTTTCTCTTTCTGACGAACCATGGCTGACTCTGCGGTGCTGTGCTCACATCCCCCAGTGCCGTTCCCTGTTTCTGCACTCTCCAGCCTGGCTGCCCATGGCCAGCACCTGCATCTTTGCCCTTGGGCTGCTCTTGGGCTGCCGGCATTCACTCTGCCCACACAGACACACAGAAGACTGGAGGTGCCAGCAACTGATGGGTGTCAGGGCAAAACTGCCCCGGTCCCTCAGCCCTTAGCCAGCCCTGAAGGCCGCATTTCATACTGTTTCCCAGAGCTTCCCTGTAGCATTAAGCTATAGTCCTCCACACTGGTGGCTGGCCTGATAACACACCCTTTATTGGCTGCCTTCCCTTCCCTTTGTCACTTCCCGACTTGCCTGCCGGCACTCATGCCCTCCCAAGCAAACCACATAAACTCAGTCCTCTTTCCGGTATGGGGACTATACTTAGACAAGAGCAGCCCCAGTTCCCTCCCACCCTGCAGCTTGGCCATGCTCCTGTCCCCAGCCTGTCCTCCTGCTCTGCATGGTCAAGTGGTGGCCCAGGCACATCTGTGCCCTGGCTTACAGAAAGAAAAAGAGAGAGGATACCCAGGGAAGCCATTTTCCTGTAAGCTAGTGAAGAAGAACCTGCACCCAACCCTTCCTTTCACCCGTCTTTGGTGAGAATTTAGCTGCAAGGGAGGCTGGAAACACGCCCAGCTCAAAGCCTATTAATAAGAATGAGAGGAAGTGACTGTGGTGGACAGCATGCAGACTCTGCTGCAGAACCTGTGTAATCTTCACCCATTTACGATGCCCAAAACGTGCCAAAATAAAGGTGTGTTCCTCCCATGTACTGCTTTGTTTAATTCTCACATCACAATGAAAGTGTTACTACTCTCGTTTACAGATTTTAAAAAAAACCTGAGGCACCGAGAAGTTCAGTATCTTACCTGAAGTCACACATGAGCAAACCCAGGTTGGGTTTATGGATTTTTCTATTCTGTGGTTATTCTGCTTTTTATTCCTATAAATGTATTTTATCTGGTTCAATATCCTTACTTTGAAGGTGACAAAATTGGGGCCAGAGAAGGGTAGGGGCTCACCCAGCTCACACAGAGAGCGAAAGGCAGAATTGGGGCCAGAACCCAGGGTCCTGGCCGCCCACCTGCTGCTTTGTCTATGAAGCCTCCTGGAGGCCACTGTCTGCAAACAGCCCCTGGGCTGACTGAGCCTCGTGCCTCTGGGGCTGCCAGGAAGAGGGATGTGTGTTCTTGGGGCTCACTGTGTCCAGAGCTCAGCCTTCAATCACAGTAGCATCTAAAGTTTCTAAATAGAAAATCTACCAATCAAGGTGACAGTGACGGCCCGGTGTCCTTTTTCCCCTGTGCAGCATCCTCTGTGCCCAGCTCACAGGCCTTGAATCAACTCACCTCTTCCAGAAGCAGAGGGACGTTTATTCTCTTGGGCCTTACTGTTGGCATGTAGGAATTAGACACTGAAGCAGGATTGGGCCATCAGGGTCTCCAGATCCTCCATGAAGTCATCTCTTCTCTGTCGTCAGTGTCAGTTGCCTAGCAACCGCCTTTGGCAGATGGTAGCACTGACTGCATGCCAGTCTTTCCCGTGGCTAAAAATACATTCCGACGACAACAGGTCTATTTTAAAAGATACAATGCGCTCCCAATGTCTTTCCTTGTCTGCAAAGAACTGTGCTGTGCCGGGTCTCTCTGGGCTTCTGATTTCGTCTGCCCGGATGGAAAGGAGCATTCGAGGAAAAAAAAACACAAGGCCAGGCACCAAAGGGGTGCTCAAAAATTTGTCACAGAGGAGGAAGAGGAGAGAGAAGAAATAGTCATCTGAGAAGTAAATATCTGGTGGTTGGCAGCAAACTTTCTAATTTGGCCATATTCTTTATCTACTGGAGGGTGGGGTTAAGGAAGAAAAGGCATAGACTCACATGGCCCACAGCTAGAAGAGACGCAAGCCCATTTCACAGGTAAGGAAGCAGAGGCCCTGATAGGTTAGGAAAAGAAGAGTCAGCCTTGTTCAGCGTGCAAGGGCTGAACCCCCAGGTGTGGGCACGAGGCCTCAGACTTCTAACTCCTCTTGCCTACCTACAGGCAGGTTTATCACCCGACACCTCACCAGCTTAGCCTCTCTGTTTAATCACCACCTTCTGCCCTCTTCCCTGGTACAGAATAGGGAGTCCATTCACGCATGCCTTTAGCCATTCATTCAGTCAACAAATATTTAAGCACCTACTGCTATATCATTTCAGACCCTGGACAGATAGCAGGGGACAAATACATGTGCCCCCTCCTCTCAGTAGCTTGTGGCCCCCAAGTGAGGCAGGCACTGAGCTGGCAAGCACAGGGTACCCCTGACACAGACATTGGAGTCGAATCCATGTCCCAGCCTACTTACTATCTCTGCAGCCACAGGGTACCACTTAATTGGGCCTTCAAGATAAAATATATGAGGCCCAGTTAAGTTTGAATTTCCGATGAACAGCAGTTTTTAAAAATATAAGCACGTTCCCAATATTGTATTAACTGAAGTTCAACTTTTATTGGGCCTCCTGTATTTTTTTTTTTTTTTTTGCTATATCTGGCAACCCTACACTTAACATCACTTGTTCAGTTTACTGGGAAAAATATTATCTACTTGCAGGAGTTATTTTGTGGATTAAATGAGAATATGTAGTATCTGTGGCTGGCAGATAAAGGTCATTTTTTCTCTTCTCCAGGGAAGGCTTACTAGGGTTTGCTCTGGACAGCTACTTGTTTAACCCGATGGTCAAAAGGAAAGGTTCTGTGTTCGCCCAGGTCCTCCCCCAGGGGCTGGCAGTAGGTGAAGGGTGAGCCTCCTTTGTCCTAAGGCTGAGCGGAGGGATGAGGAAAATCCACAAGTTGACAACTGACTCGATAAAGGAACTAGGAGCCAATCAGACTTAGCTTGGAGCGTGGGTCAGGGCAGTTCTCTGTTGCCTGGCTGCCTGTTAAAGTGCAGACACCAGGCGCCTTCCCAAGACTCACCCAGGAATCAGAATGCCTAGGGAAGGACACGTCCTTTAAACAAAATCCTTGGTGACTCTCTGCACTCTGGAGTTTGAGACCCACTGGTCTGGGGAGCAGGGAGGTTTTGCTGTCTCTGGGGAGGCATAAGCTCAAAAAGCTGCTTTGGAATGTGGGATCCTGGCCTGGATCCTGGAACAGGAAAAGGACATTAGTGGGAAACTGGGGGAAATACGAAAAACGTCAGTAGTCTAGGTAATGGTATTGTGCCCATGTTAATTTCTTAGTTTTGATCATTGTACCATGGTTATGTAAGACGTTAACATCAAGGAAAGCTCAGGGACGGGCATATGGGAACTCTCTGTGCTACTGTCACTACTCTTGTGTAAATCTCAAATTAGTTCTAAATAAAAAGTTTTAAAAAAAAAGCCTGCTTTGGCCCAAAGCCTGCCTTGGGCCTTCCCCCGCCTGGCCGTGCATTGGAAGGCCCAGTCTGCAGGGCACTCTACTCCAAGTTGGAGCTGGTTAAACAAGTGCAGGTAGCTGAGGGCACCCTCCCCACCACAAAAAATACACAAAGTACCCAGGAGAGCATTTGCTTCTCTTTGCTGCCATTCACATTGGGGCTTAAATGTCAACCCCAGTGAATTACTTTTTAATCTGTCTGTGTTAGCAACCTGGCCAAGGCCCTAATTGGATGCCAGGCACACCGGTTGGAGAGCATGCATAATTCATCAGCTGCCAAAGGCCTTTCATCCTGGGCCAGAGAAGGGGGAGGGGGAGGAGGGAGAGGGGAGAAAAGAGCAGGAGATGAGGGTGGAAAAGGGAGGAGAGAGAAGGGGAAAGGGGAAAGAGAAAGGAGAGAAGAGGGGAAGAGGGAAGAAGTGGGGGGGAGAGGAGAGAGGGAGCGAAGCAGGAAGTAGGAAGGGAAGAATTGGAAAGGAGGGGGAGCAGGAGGCATTGCAGGGGAGGGGCGGGAAGGGCCCTGGAATAACCTCCCAGCACAGTGCTAGCCACTGTATCTTTAAACTCTGCTCCAGGGCCCCCTTGTCCAGGAAGCCTTCATTCACTCCCCCAGGCAAGCTCAGCCCTCCTTCCCTTGCTCTCCCTTAGCAGTGCCAGGATGTCTCATAAGATCCTATACTATTTATTAAAACATTTGCCTCCCCCCAACCCCGATCATAAATCCTCTCCCTTTGGGATGGTGTCTGACACGATCACAGCTCACCATTGTCCAGTTGAGTCCCCATGCATAGTGCTTGTTGAATGGCTAAAGGGTACAAAGAAACTGTCTCACCTAATTAACCCAAACAGGACTGACACCTCGTGAGCTCCCTCGTGAGCTCTGCCATCAATCTTGCTCTGGCTATGTCCTGTTCCCTAATGCCACCCTCCACTCTGCCCCAAACTCTGACTTCTTGTCCTGCCAAGCTCCACACAGGAAAGCAAACACAGTCACGCTGGAGTGGAAGAGGAAAGTCCGTAATTCCCTGGGCACCTCTCCTGCTACGTAGACAGGTGCCCATCACCCCCTGCTCCTGCCTTCTCCAGCCTTCTCCAGCCAGACTTCCACTCCACCCCAGCTGCTTTGGTCCAAGTGGCCAACCAACTCCCTGTGATCAAAGCCAAGGGGCATTTCTCCATCGTTACCTTAACTGACCTCTTCCTCCTCGATGCACAGTCTACTCCTGGCTCCTGGCACCACACCCTTCTGTTCCTCCTACCTCAGCCACTTCATGCCCACTTGCTCTGTTGAATCTCTCTCCTTTGGCCAACCCTTGAATGCTGGGGAGCCCCAGGACTCACTCCTCAGATCTCTGCTTGTCTCTGGATAAATAATTTTATCCAGTTCCATGGTTTTAAATGCCATCAAATACTAATGGTTCCTAAACATATATCTCCACCCTTACCTCTCCCTTAAGCTCCAATCACAAATACCCACTTGAATGTCTGTATTAGCTAACAATTGCCGCATCACAAATTACTCCCCAAATCTAGCAGTTTAAAACAATAAATGCTTATTATCTCACATTTTCTTTGAGTCAGGAATCTGGTGCCACTTATCCAAATGCCTCTAGCTTAGGTTCTTTCACAAGGCTGTAGTCAAATTGTTAGCTGGGGCTGCAGTCTCATCTTAAGGCATGCCTGAGGGAAGACTTGCTTCCAAACTCACCGTGTGGTTGTGGACAGGTTTCAGTTCCTGGCAGGTCATTGAACGGAAGGCCCCAGTTCCACACTGGCCATTGGTCAGAATTCTTCCTCAGTTCCTTGCCATGTGGACCCCTCAACAGGCAGCTTAAACAAGGGGGCAGTTGGCTTGTTTCAGAGCAAGGGTATGAGAACAAGACCCAAGACAGAGACATGGACTTTTTATAACTAATCTCAGAAGTGACATTCCAACACCTCTGCCAAATTCTGTTCATTAGAAGTGAGTCACTAAATCCAGCCCTCACTGAAGGGGAGGGGATTACACAGGGCGTGAGCAGCAGGACACAAGGATCACTGCGGGTCATCCACAACAGTCATCTTAAATGAAGCATGTTCATAATAAAACTCCTGATTTTTCCCACCCCAAACTTGCTTCTCCCCAAGTTTTTCCTGTCTTAGGAAATAGTGTCCCAGCATTGTGATAGTTGTGCTGTCAACTTGGATGGGCTGGAACTATAGTTCCCAGCACCCCCCTATTGCATGATTCTGGCGTAGAGTTGGCCAAAATGGGAACTGGCATGAGATTTGGAAGGTAGGAAGTGAAGCAGCAGTCATTATTCTTGAAAGATCATTGCAGCCAGATATGCTGTTGGCAGACACGAGGCGCCTAGAGCATCTCAGCTTGTCCCCACCCTCCAGCTCCTCTTCCCAATGGCAGATCTTGCTGACCAGTAGCTACCTAAGGCCCTCCAGAGGCATATAGGAAGAATGGGAGCTGAACCCAGTTCTGCCTGACTGTGAGTCCATTCTCTCCTTCGCATTCTAATGCCTCCCCATGGCTAAAGCTAGAGGTGGGAGTTTCTCAGCTCTCTCAATCTCGGGGTCTTCATTTGTGAACCACCAGCACCTCAAAGACTGACTGTGAGCATTAATAGTTCTTAACAAACTTTTATCCCTTCCCTCTTCCCCACTCCTACAAATCTCAAAAGCCAGGGTCAGTATCTCTACCAGGGTAGGTCCCCAGAATAGAATCAAGGATTGAGCATAGGATCCATATGCCTTCTTCAGTCCTGTGTGACAGATTTTATTTCAGAGCCTTGAGAGCACCCTGCAAGAGCCCCTTCCTATCCCATTCCCACCTCACTGATGGTCTCCATTGGGCTGAGACTCAACTCTTACCACATACAGAATCAACCATAGGCGGCTCCAGGATGGGCACCAAGCCTCCCACTGGGTGCTATTTCCGGCATGGGCTGAGTTGCTCCCAGGGCACAGGCCTTCTCTTCCCCATGATCTCCACCAGCTTCTGGGCAACTACACCCGGGGTGCCTATGCAGTAGGGCTGGGCTGTCAGGCCCTCAAGGCCCACCTGGAGCTCTTCTGAGGTTTGTACAACATGTGAAGACACACAGATGGAGAAACAGATTCATAATTCAGCAGGTCAAAGGGCTACAGAGAAGCAAGCTAGAGTCATTTGGGTGTCACTGTGATTAGTTTCACGTCCATTGCTTGCTGGTAAAAGCCCAGGGCCCTCGCCTCCCATGCAGGGCTTTCTGGTATGTGTCTTCAGCCAGGACTCCCTACCTGAACACTTTGCTCTTCTCCTTCCCAAGAAGACATGGGCCCTTTGCCCCTCTGATTTTTAGTTCAGAGCCCTGCACACTCCTGGTGACCTCTCCTTGCCTCTTTACCTGCTTCCTACCTTTGCACAAAGGTATATGTCAAAGCCAACTAGCCACATACAGATGAAACAACCTTTGTGAATGATTTTCTATTAAGATTTAGAAAAATCACTATTTTTTTAAATCAGTTTACACATTCCAAAAATGCTTTCCCATCTGTTGTCTCTTTGATCTATCAAAAGTTATTAGCTGGGTTGAACATAAAGCAACTCCACTGTGGAATAGTGGAAATAATCACAGCTGGTACACTTTGAGCTCTTCCTTTTTGCTCGACAGTGTACCATACACTTTCCATGAGTTAAATACAGTGAGTCCTTCCAAAAGTTCTTAAAAGGAAGCTACTATTATTACTCCCATTCTCCAGATGGGAAAACTGAGGTTCAGAGGGATTGAAGAATAAACCTGCTTATTGCTCTTCAACTAATGAGCAGCAACGCCAGGATTCGAACCCTGGTCCGTAATCCCAGTTAACTGCTAAACTGCACCTAATGACAGAGGAAGGCCCAGGGTGATGGAGAGGCTTGTCCTGGTCCTTGACACAAATGCCTCTCAAATTAAGGTGTATACCAATCACTTGGGATTCTTATTAAGTTATCAAAGTGAAGATTTTGATTCTTCAAACCTGAATTTTGCATTTCTCACAAGTTCTTCAATGATGCTGAGGCTGCTGATCCAAAGACCATGCTTTGAGTGGTGAGGCTCCATACCACACTGACCCTGGGAAGTACCTGCCACCCTCTCTCCCAGTAGGTAAGCTCTTGTATTAAGCATAGTCCACTCTCACTATTGCAAGTGACAAAGAACCCAATTCAAATTTTGGCTCAAATCTAAGGGCCCTAATGATGCATCCAGATCTGCTCTCTCATAACTGCTCAGCTTTGAGTTTCATATTGGCTTCATTTCCAGGCTCTGCACAGGGATAAAAAGGCTGCCAGAGGGAGGAAGACACAGTGGGATGATCTGGACGAATTGAAGCCCAGGCTGGTAAGCTGACACCTAGGCTAGGAAAGATAACAGGATGAGCCAGGGGCAGTTTTTGAGTCCCTTCTGGTGCTGTCTCCAGTATGGGGACATTCCACATGCCACCAACACCCCCTCACATGACCAGGATGTCCTTGAAGTCTGAGTTGACTAGCAATGTCAATGCTACTGGGTAGATTCATGATTCTCAGCTAACAAGCAGGTCCAGGCAGCACCTTTTCATATTCCCTGGGTCGTTTTTGTCTTCCCCAACTGTAGTAGAGTGAATTGTTGGTCCAAATTTTTCACTCCTTGTAGTGTTATTTATATATCCACACTTTTGCCATGGCTTCATAATGGGTGGAATGAACAACCCCACCCCTTGATTTGTGGGTTGGCCACAGGACTTGCTTTAGCAAACGGATGTTAGATGTGGGGTGAGCAAAGGCTTGACACATGCTTGTACAGTTTGGCTCACTGTCCCTATGCCGTGATGGCCTCAGAGCAGAGCACACAGCTTGAACTCCTGGCCAGTGGAAGGTAAGAGGCATGTGGAACCAATCCATACCCAACCTGCAGCCTGGAACCTGGGGTCCAGCCCAGCCCAGCTGAGCAGTAGTTGACCAGCAGAACTGCAAGTGCAAGAAAAACTGGTTGCTGTGTTCAGGCACTGAGACTGAGTTTGGGGGCAGTTTGTCACACAGCATATTATGGCAATAGCTGGTCTGTCAGTTTAATGACACCCTCAAGAACAAGGCCACAAGTTCCTCTTTTCTTAAGGTCGGCCCACAATACCCAGTATACACCAAGTACTCAGATATCGGAAACATCAGGGCCCCTCTAGAATAACAGACAGTGAAATTGAGGCTCAGAGAGGCAAAGATCATGCTAAGTGGGTGGCCCAGCAACCAGGACTAGACCCAGGTCTGCTGACCTCTGAGCCTGTGCCTTTTCCCCATCCCCTGCTGCCCCATGCGCTCCTGACCTGACCCTGACTTGACAACCCCGCCTGTGTCCTCAGGACTCAGAGGTCCCACTTGACTCTGACCTCACATCATTGGGTGGCCTGCTAGCATGTGTTCAAGGCTCTAGATGGAAGTCCAGTGTTTGCTCCCAGCTGCAGTCTGAGGGACCATAGACGTAGGTTACATTCAAGGTCAGAGCACAGTCTACAACACAAAGGACACAGGATGGTCCACACGTCTGTGGGGTCCAGGAGCACACGGTTGGTGGACTCTGCACAGACCTCACCAGCTGGAACCAGGGCTCGCCTGGGCTGTAACTGGGGAGGGGAATGCATGACAGTGGGCATCAGATGGGAGCAGGTGGGGGTCCATCGGCTCCTGGGGAGCACCTCGGATTGGCCCCAAGGCATGGCTGAGTTGCCATAAGGTGCTTCCCACCCCTCCTGGGAACATGGTTTCCAGCAGCCTGGCTGGGGGAAGTGGGCGCTTGGCTGACAAGCCTGGCTGGCAGGCACAAGGCGCAGATGGGCTGCTGACAGCATCCCCCTCTTGCCCCCTCCCCAGAATCCTCAGAAGGGGGGGCGAGCAGCAGGCCTACCCGCACAGCCCCTCCCGCCCGCATTCAGACAATCTGGCTGCACCTCTCATGTGCCCCCCAACCCCTCCCCTCATCCACACCAGCCCTGCAAAACCAAGTCATCACCTCAAAACTAAAGGGAGGAGGGTGAGGCCTGAAATTTACGGAGACACCCAAATACCCAGCAATTGAGATAAATAATGTTTTCACACAATATTTTTAAACATCAAAATGAATGCAAAACATGTCCATGATAAGCAATATATCAAAAATTGCCACAAAGACAGCATCCTACAGGGCGTTGTGGATTGAGGTTGAGGCGAGTGAGGCCAGGTCATACAAGTGCAGGGTAAGATGCTGTCTTTATTGAAAATGGTGTGTTTTGTTCACAGTGGATTGTTTTGCATTACTTTTAAATTTTTACAATATTGCATGAAGAGATTATCCATCTTAATGACTGATTTTGGGCTCCCACTTAAATCCTGCAGCTGAAGTGAGCATCTCACTCTCTTCGGCTTAGTCCCAGTTCTGTGAAACCCAATTGTGGGCCTGTCACCTGTCCTTGTCGGCCCCAGTGGTGGCTCCCCAATGTTGTCAGCATGCAGGCAAAACCTTCTCTGCATCCTCTAAGTCCTCATGGTTGGTTAGATCCCTGCCCACCTCTCAGTCCTAATCACTGGTGGTCAGATGGCACACACCTGTACGGCCATAAGGGTTGTTAAAATATTGAGATACATCCTAACCACGAGCATGCCCACCCAAGTGTCCCCTGTTATCCTGCCCTCTGCCCCCAGGACCCTGTCAGAACTCCCCACAATCTAGCAACCAAAGGACCAATGCCTGATCAACTGGTGGCCCCCAGACCCTGCTTTGCAATATTTTCAGCAGTCCCAGTGCAGCCTCATCCTACACCAGGCTCCTCCTTACTCTCCCTGGTCCAGCCACACTGGACTTTGAAGACACTGTTCCCTCTGCCTGGCACTTGCTACCCTCTCTTCTTTTCCCAGTTATCTCTGACTCATCCTTCAAGTCTCACACTAAGTGTCACTTCTACAGAAAAAGCTTTTCGGACCTCCTTTTAACGGTTCTCTTCATGCTGTGTGTTACTTCCATGGTCTGGTCACAGTTGCAATTTTACATTGTTTGTGTGAATTTTTAAAATTGGTTTTTCAGCACTGAACTGTAGGCTCCCTAAAGACAGAGATCAGGACTGCCTGTCTCTATTTTCTCTCCAGTGTTTATCAAAGCACCTGACATGATGTAGGTCCATTTCCTTGAGAAGAGAAGTGGAGCCATGTATAGGATAGATCTCAAGGCATAAACAAATAAACAAAACAGCATGCCCACTTCAAGGTCACGGTCCCTGAAATCCCACCACCAGCCTCATTCTGTAAGGTTGAGCATTTTTGGTGAATTACCAGATCAAGCCCAAGTCCCTGCTGTCCATATGGCAAAATCAAGGCCCAGGGAGATAAAATGGGTTACTCAGAGCCACACTGTAATTGGTGACAGAGCCGGGACTGCAACCAGGTCTCCCGACTCCCAGCCCAGTACTCTTTCCACTCCATCCTGCCAGGAATTATTTCTGGTATCCACACTTCTCTATTTTACACGTTCTTACTTGCCTTCCCTCCCCCCAGGCTGTATCCTACACCACATATATTACTCAGATGCCAAGGAGCTGGGAGCCACGGGGAGGAGAAGTCCGTGCAGCCAAAGGAGAGCAGAGCCGAGGTCCCGTAGCCAGAGGTCCTCCACCTCCCTAGATGCCTGGGGCGGGGATCTCCCTTAGTCTGTTTTCCTACAAGACACTTGGAGCCAGTCAGGGATGGCCTGCCATCTCCAGGTCCGGCCCAAACTCCTCAGCCTGACACACCAGGCCTTTTATGATCTGGGCCCTGCTCTCTCTCCTCCCCATCGCTTTCTGTTCCAACTCATGTCCCAGTCAAAGTTCTCATCCCATGGATACTTCATGCATGCCACTTCCATGCTCTAAAAGGCCCTTCTCCTAATCCTAGGCCAGTTGACAGTCCCGAGTCCAATGGGACCTGGCTGAGGCATTCTTTCCTCCAAGAAGTCCTTCCGACATGCCCCCGGACTAGTCAGACTAGGTTGCAACCCCACTGCACCGTGACCCCTGGCCTCTCACTACTCAACAATCAGGTTCCCAAGGACAGAGACCTCTTCACCATTGCCTGATTCATCAGCTCGGAAGGGAGAACGGTTCCCGCAGACAAGTCTATGTTTCGACCCAGGACGCTGGATACTTAAAGGGGTAGGTAGCAGAATTTTTGAAGTCAGCTTGATTTTACGAATAATTTCTGCCTTCGTTGACCTCTTTGGTGTAACTGTAGCACTTTTCACCATCACATTTACGTGTTTCGTTTCCTCAACTCTGAGCCCTAGAGGGTTTTGGCAGGCAAATCTGTTCTGATACTCTGCTCACTGGATATTTCGGCATTGTTAGAACGATTGTCTGTTGCATCCAGTTTTCGTTAGATGCTGAGATTGCAGGTCCTTTGTCAGTCCTTTGTTTGAGTTCATGACCCTGAGAGATGAGAGGTGCGCATTTTCGTGAGTGGTGAAAGTGCGGATCCTGTTTGAGTCTAAAAACTGAAACAGGATCCACACTTTTCACCATTTTCTTTACGTCTTCTTCACCATCTTCTTCATGATCACTTGATTCATCAGCTCAGGTAAAACCGGTGGCAAAGGCTGGCAACCAGGCTTAAGGCATTTAAAAACAGGTGGATCTGGAGAAGAATGAGTTAATTCATAAAAGGAGAAAAGGATTATTCATCTGCCCGTAGTGACAATTTTTGCAAGAAGGATGGTACTTCTGATGGTGACTAGACAAGTGGAAAATGCAGAGGATTGTGTAGGAAAATACAAAGGACACCTCTTGGGTTAGCATTAGCTCAACCTGGTAACGCACGCACAAGAAGGTGTCCTGGAATCTGAGAAATGAAGGAGTGGTAACGATGAATGTTAGAAGGCAGGGACTTCGAAAACTCAATATTGGGGGACGCTGACTCTTTATTTCTTGATGCCACCTGGGCCTGAATGAATCATGGTCTCATGACCAGGTAATGTGGGCTAGAACGAAACTACTCCTGAGGGTACTCAGTGATGTACTGAGCCTTCTGCACTGAAAGAAGGAAGGAAACATCCATGTCTGCTGCAATTTTCTGTCCCCCACCTCCACTGTCCTGGTGAGCCTAGCACTTGGAAATCTGCGTGTTCCACCCTCCCTGCAGTGAGCAGTAAACATGGTGACTTGGAGGATGATTCTCATTCCATCTCCTCCAACCTCTCCCCAAAGAATCTGGTTTGATCTGCCCTTGGGTGTCTCTCCCAGCATCTTGGCAGGGCCAGTCCTACTCCCTCATGAAAATGCTTTTGAAATAATAGCTTTGGGGACAGACTAAAATGACTTTCTGTTCTTTCTTTGGCTTATGAGGGTAGTGATCACTTCGTTAAATCCCTGTCTCTAGCACTGGAATGTCAGCAGGGGATTGGCTGGTTTTCACCTTGAGCTCTCATAGGGTGACTAAGCTTGTCTGACAGGCGGCAGTGGCCTGGAGTGGCGCCTCTCTCATTTCTCCAATCCTTAGTCAAGAGCAGTCCCTAACCAAGAGGCAATAGGAGAACCCATCTCTTAAACTGGCATGGCAACAGCAGGGAGATACTCCAGGAGAAATCTCCCAAATTCCCCTGTTGGGACACGGAGCTTTGAGCCTTTAGCTACATTTTTTGTGGCAGGAAGTGCTGGAGCATTGGCCTGAGACCTGAAGTAGAAGAGAGAAAGAAAGACAGCTCTCCCACCACTGCATAGAGCCCCAAGTCTTCCAGAGACTGAATTTTCACCTTCCTACTGAGGGAGAGCACAGTGTTATCAGTTAACAGTAAGATGTCAGGTTCAGCCCTGTGTTCAAACCCCAGCTCCATCACTGACTATGTGATCTCAGAGGAATCATGTGTTCTACACCTCCATTTTCCTGACAACAAAATGGCACTCTGGTAGTGCTCAATGGTTGGCGGCCATGACTGATATCATTGGTGAAACTGGACATCCCATGGCAGTGTTCCAATGCTCCTTGGCATATAGTCCGGTAATCTATTTTCTTTTCTTATGATCGTTCATATTGCTCTCTTGCACCACTGCTATTGACTTTAATTCTGTTATTCTCAGGAAATTGGATAATGTCTGTTAGCAAAAACATTGTGCACATGGATACAGATTATTAAGATGTCATCTATTAACAAGGTCGTACCGATGCATTTAAGTATCAATGAATAAATGCCAGAGCAAAGTTCAACAAGCCCAAACCACTTCTTGCAGCAGGCAAGTGAAATTGTGCTTGACTGTCGGTTTCTCATTACACCCGTGTGACCCTTACCTAAGTCACCCCTGCGTCTGGGGGCATCATCGTGATGGCGACACCACAATGTGTACTTTGTTCCTTTATTTGTACAAATGTAGTTTAGTCTCAATTATTTGTGATCATTCTTAATAGCACATATTACCCAAACGATGACCAATTATGATGAGACCTCACTGAAGACCACTGTGAGTAAGTCTTGCTGAGAAGTAGGTTATGACTGCTAAACTTTTTATGAGACACTCAGGGTTATGGGGCTAAAGGTAAAGTGTGGCAGGACTCAGCAGTTCAAGACAAATGCATAAGACTGTTAGAGCCAGTGGATGTTAGAGGAAGATCTGAGGAAGGAAGTCAGTGGACCAAAGTGATGTTAAGGGAGCCTGGTGCCAAGAATCTCACAGGATTTCTGTGAAAGACATGCTTGCATTAATTATATATGGGGATTCCCTTAAACTAAGGGTAAGAATTTTTTGCCTATCCCAAATATATGCCTAGGTTGAATGAGTGTGTGTGTGTGTGTGTGTGTGTGTGTGTGTGTGTGTTTTGATGTTTAAGATTCCTCTAATTGCCATGGACGATCAGAGCAAAGATGCAAGGTCAGAGGACTGCTCGTAAGAACCTTCACCAATGAGTCTTACTTTAAAAAACCTAACCGTGTATGGAGTTTGGAATCTTGCCTTGAATATTTTTCAGGACTCTGTCGAAATATCCTCCTTGTCAGTGGGTTTCTCTTACAGCCTAGAGAAGGAATTTATAGGCACGGTTAATAGGCCAGTTAATAATATCCAGAATGGCTATTCTGGGTGAAAAATGAGATGGGCTCGTCTCTTTAGTTTCTCCCTAAAAAATAATTTGTGGCTAGGTGCTCCTGCCTAGCTTCTGAACATGTGCTCACTAAGCCCTTGGAGAGTAACACCTTATGTCAGGCAGGTTGAAAACAATATCGTTTTCATTATTTTATTACATGTGAACCTCCTGGTGGGTGGCAGCATGATTAAAACTTTCTATGGTCTGATTTGTTTTCATACTGATTTGCAAGGCTGGCCCAGCATTTCTACATTCCTTATAATTTGGGCGTTTATTACATACTTTACAAGACACTTGAGTAATATGATATCAAACTTAAAAGTGATATTGTATATACAGAAACTCTATTAATAAAAATTACTAAGTAGGGCTATTTGTTTATAGTAAAAGGAAACTACTTATAAGTGAGATGGAAGATTCCTCTATGCGCAACGACTTAATTAGCAATTTGGAGGTTAGTTTTTCTTGTTTGGCTATCTGAGTGACTGATTTCTACCAAATTCATTGGACAAATCTCTCTCAATTATTAATCTGTTCCCCACTAACCCAGGTATTTTTGATTTGGACACATGAGTCTCTATATGAGTTTTGTGAAATCTTCTATCAAGACATGTTTTAAAATCACTGTCCTACAGAACACTGATCTGGCCAATGCAAGCATTGTGTTGACAGTGAAGACTGTATTGCAACTGTAACTCTCACCCCACTGATAAAACGAGTAGATTAAACTGAGCCCTGGTTAAAACTCTGTGCATCCCTCTCAGAGCCTCATGTTTTATCAGAGAACTTTTACCACCCCTCTCAGATCCTGAATTCTGTGAAATAACTGGAACCTAGAGTGATCTCCTCATTTGACTCTACTCACAAGCAATCTGCATTGCCGTCCTTCCAATCCCATTGCTTTTGCAGAAATTAAATAAACAAGCAATGCTAAGTGGACCCTACCACAGCCAATGGGGTGACCAGAAACAGATACGACCTAGGTGTGAAGTCCAGAAACATTTATTTAGTGCTCCTTCATTAAGTTCTCTTTGCAAAGGATTTAAAATAGTGGTTCTCAAAATGTGGTTTTTGGACAAGCAGCATCAGCAATACATGTTATAAATGCAAATTCTCAGGTCCCACCCTGACCTGCAGAACAGAATCCCTGAGGTTGAGGTTCCTGATTCACCCTGAAGTTCAACTACTGGTTTAGAGTCATACTTCTCTGTAAAGTGACCAGAATCAAATTTATCCATTGTCTGGGCTTCTTATGATTGTATCTATTTTAGGGGATATGTTGCCACCAGATTTCTTTTTAACAGCAAATTTACCCTGAGTCCAAAATCTAAGACCCTGGGACTTTAAAAAACAAAAAAACTGTATTAGATTTCGTTCATTTGTACGTGTTTTTCTTGATACTTAGCTAATCGTGCCTAATTCAAATCCATAGCAAATTCATCTTGGCCAATTCTCATTTCTTGAGTTTAAACATATGCCAGAGATATCTTTACCTAACCCATCTTTTTTTTCCTTCTCAGGCAATTAAATATTCACCCACTACTCCTGTGACTAATCCAATTCATTTTTCATCCTCAAAGGAAATTTTGTAAAAAAATCAAATTGAAGAAAAAAATGACAGAAAAATGTCACAGATCACATACATACTATATACTACACATTCTAAGTATTAGATATATTTATCTAGACACTTCCATGGAATTTCTTATCATTCTGCCAGTGGTTTTTATACATTACACATAAACATGTGTAACGTATAAACACATATACGTGTGTAATGTGTAAAAACCAAGTATTTAATCATTACATAGGTCAGCCTTGATCAGAACACTAGAGTTATTTGAAGAAACAAAGAATCTCATCGATGAGATTAGTAATTCCCTTTCTCAGATGAGGAACACTGAGGCACACAAAGGTTAATTTTACATAAACATTAACCAAAATTTTCTCTTGATTAACCACAAATGAAAATCTCCTTAAGTCATAATTCCAACTCATATACATGTGTACATCAGATAAATTATGATAGGAATTTTCTCATAATTATGAAAAAATTCAGATTATTCACATGCATAGTTTCAGATTGGAAAGTAATAATCATTATTTACCAGTATTTCTTAAGCAGCTAGAGAGAACAAAGCATTTACCTTTAATTTTATGGGAGTGACAGAGGAAGTAAGGATTTTGATCGGTGGTCTGGAAGAGTCTAAAGGAAATGGGGACAAATAAAAATGAAATTTACATATATATGAAATACATGAAAATGAAATATATATGAAATCCAAATGTATATAGGTGAAGGACAAATAAACAGACACATAGCTTTGTATGGCAGAGAGAGGTGCTCACCAAATAGTCCATGTTTTTTCCTCATTTCCCCGCCTTTCTTGCAATTAGATTGACCATGTGATTAGTTCTAATTGGCGGTGTGCAAAGGCCAAGGCAGCTGAGATACAGGGTGGCTTCTTCATCTCTCTCTTCCTCTGCTGTGGCAGCATTGAGGACCACGTATTCCAGTTGGTATAGCTACAAATCGCAGGGAAGCTGCCCAACCCACAGAGGACTTGACTGAGAGAGAAATAAATGATTATTGTGTTAAGCTTGTGAGATGCAGGGATTTGTCTATTGCAGCACCCGGTGTTAATGACATGGGCTAATTCTGGAAGTGTGAAGTTGTGTTACCCATTTGTGTTTCCCTTCCAGTTCACATATCAGGAATCCCACCTCCTCCCTTATTCATGTAACTGAATCCTAATCTTTTAGTACCTACGTCAAATGCCAAGTCATTCATTTATTCATTTGGCAAATATTTTTGCACATCTAGTATGTATCAGGTGTGCATTTATTCTTGGGGATTCAACTCAGTCAGACACACCCATTCCCTAATTTCACAGAGTTTACACTACAGCAGGGAAGAAAGAAAAATCTAACAAGTAATTATAATCCAGCCCCCAAGCAGAAGTAACTTCTTCCTCCCCTGAGCTTTGGCAGGCCCTCTCACACACTTCACAAGTTCTAACCCCATTACTATTATTATTAGTGTACATTGTCTCTCTTTCCAACCAAGTGGTAAACTCTTTGATGGTAGGGACTTCACATCTTATTTATCTATGAATCTTCCACAGTTTTTTGTACATAGGAGGTTTTCTGCAAATAATTATCAATGATATATGTGGAGGGATGTGTTACATGTATGAAAGCAATTGTTAGAATTATTTCTGAGAATTAAAATTAGTGGAGGGTGGTGTCAAGCAAGCCTTATGGGGACTTTTATGATTGTGCTCTAATAATTCATAATTAAATGTTTTTCTCTTGTGTGCCTGGCACATAGGAAGCACTCCATAAATATGTGAATGAATAAGCTGAATGAATGGGTTTTCCCATTTTCTTATTGATCAATAGCTCTCTTGAGTGAATGAATTTCTACCCTAAGGTGCTTCTGTTATTGAATGAGGAGACATGCCATGCATTTTTTGTGGTAAATAGAGACATTTCCAAGTCCGCAAAGCAGTGAGAATATTTGATTTTTTTCTCTTTTTAACATCTTGAAAAATCAATAGATATATTGTTTCTGGTCATTTAAACCAATTCAAATGTAATTTTGGTTATAAATTTGAACCCATTTTGCAAAGTTAAGAGAGATCTTGTCTAAAGTTTGGTGAACTTATGTAAAGTATAAATGAATGGTGGTCCTCTTAAGATTCTGTTAACTTAAAAATATTTTCCTGGATTGAAAGAATGTGTGTAGACTTTCATAGCAATTTAATGAGTTCAATTTTCCAAAGCATCTATCTTTCATAAAGAGCAACTGAAGACCAAAAGAAAATGAGGTTATTGTATTTTTATAGTAAATTTAATTCCATTTTAGTTTGCTAAAATGTTTTATTAAAAATGATAAAACAATTGGGGAAAATGTATTTTTACTTCGATTGATTCCTACCACCTCTTATTTTTTTCTTTTGAGGATTACCAAGGACACGAAATCATTTTGTAGGTTATATTTTTTTATACTCTTTTTTGTTGTTGTTCTAGCCATGAAGTGATATTATACATGAAGTTTTTACCCATTAGATAATAATATCACGTGGGTATTGGTTAAATATCATTCGCATATATTGACTTACATTTCTAAGCATTAATGTTTTTGACTTTGAAGCATTATTTACCCTGTATCTTAAATTTCTATAAGTAGTGATTATATTAAGATTGGATTTGTTATCATATGGAAATAGAGATTACCCTTACCCTCTTATAATACTATTCAATAAACACCAAATAGAAATTGTTGTTTAAAAAAAGAAATAAAAGGCTCAGACTATGGAGAAAGTTTAACCTGGCATGAAGAAGGAAATGTAAGTTATATTAAAGAGAATTCCGAGTATCCATTAGTCCATCTGTGAACATGTAAGTTGTTCTCACATCTTGGCTATTGTGAATAGTGCTGCAATGAACATGGGAATGCAGATATCTTTATAAGGTGATGATTTCAGGTCCTTTAGGTTTGTGCCCAGAAGAGGGATTGCTGGGTCATACGATAGTTCTATTTCTAATTTCTTTAGGAACATCCATATTGGTTTTTCACAATGGCCATTCCAATCTACATTCCCACCAACAGTGTACTAGGGTTCCCTTTTCTCCATACCCTCACCAACATTTATCTCTTGTCTTTTTGATAATAGCCATCCTTATGGATGTGAAGATTAAAAAAATGTTTATATATACACAATGGAATATCATTCAGCCTTAAAAAAGAAGCTTCTGCCATTTACCACAAGATGGTTGGACCTGGAGGACAATACGCTGAGTGAAATAAGCCAGGCACAGAAAAGATATATTGCATGATCTCATTTTATATAAAATATTTTGTAAAAGAGCCCAAATACACAGAGACAGAGAATGAAACAGTGGTTGCTAAGAGCAAGGGCAGGAATGTGGATGGTCAGGAAAGAGAAAAGAGGAGACGTGGGTCAAAGCATACAAAGTAGCAGATACGTAAAAAGAACAAGCTTAGAGACCAAATGCACAACATCAACTAAAGTTAATACAATTGTGTTGTACTTGGGATTTTTGTTAAATAAGTGGATTTTAGCTGCTCTCGTGACAAAAAAAGTAACTATGTGAGATGATAGATATCTTAATCTGCTTCACTATAGTAACCATTTTACTATCTCTATATATCACATAACATCATGTTGTAAACCTCAACTATACACGATAAAATTTGTTGAGAGAGAGAGAGGTGAATACAGAGTACTAGTAGTAACATATACTAATGACCTGCATCTTTTAATTAATGGAGTTGTTTATCAGGCTCCAGACAGCCAGGCAGGAGTCTCTCCTATTATTTTCGGAGGCGTACGATCTTGCAAATTTAGCATTGTTAAGTGTGGAATGAATCCAGTGATCTCCAAGTAACTCATAGGAGCCTTTCCAAGCCTAAAGATTCATTTTAATTGCCAATGTTAATGCGATGTGTATTTTTGCCCATGTCCTTGTTCACCTGGTCTTTTATGCTGCTTGATTGTTGTGTCACTGTTGAAATTAAGATTTGCTTATTGACTTTGGTCATTTTCAGTGGTGTGACATGGAATGAATTAGAACTATCCTGGGTGAAGGTGCAGGAAACAAGTCAGATCTTTTGAAAAATACTTATTTCTATTACGTTAATGAAGGAAGTACAATAAATTATTTGTCCTCCCAAAGAGGTCTACTCAAAGGGGCTCAATTGAACCCAAATGATTTAAATCAGTATAAAATAACTTATTGGGCACCTACTACTTTTCAGTTATCTGAGGAATGCATGGATTAGTAAGGAGCATGGCTGGCCAAAATCAGGCATTTTGGTTTAGTAAAGTAGATCCCAGAATCCCAGAATCTTAAAGCCAGAAGAAATGTTAAACAGCGAAATAGATCTATTATAGATGAGCAAACAGAGGTTGTAGTCAAGTAATGACACCTGCTCAAAGTCAGCGGCTAGTAACTCAGCTTGAACCAAAGTCTCAGGCCCACTCTAGGTCCAGGGATCTTTCCACAGGTCAGTCCTCCACCTTTTATACCTGGAGTAAAATCTGTCTTATCTTCAAGTCACCATCTGTGTTTTAAACTCTACTAATAGAACCATGGTAAACAATGATATTTCAGTAGATTTTTATTTTATTTTTTTTTGAGACAAGGTCTTGCTCTGTCACCCAAGCTGGAGTGCAGTTGTGTGATTACAACTTACTGCAACCTCAAACTCCCAGGTTAAAGCGATCTTCCTGCCTTAACTTCCTGAGTAGCTGGGACTACAGGTGCATGCCACCATGCCTTGCTAATTTTTTTATTTTTTGTAGACACATGGTCTCACTATGTTGCCAGACTGGTCTCAAACTCTTGAGCTCAAGAGATCCTTCTGCCTCATTCTCCCAAAGTGTTGGGATTACAGGTGTGAGCCACTGTGCCCAGCCTATCAATGGAATATTATACAGCCATAAAGATAATATTTATGAAGCTTGTATAATAACACAGAAAGGTGGCCGGGGGTAATAGTAAGGGAAAAAGAAGGAAATAAATCTGTGCATGTAGCATAATGAAAATTCTTTTTAAATAGGAAAAATGGTGGAAAAAAATTAGAAAGTTATTTGCACTTATATTTATTTAAATGGTGAGACTAGCAAAACATGTTTTCCCTTATTCCTGCTTTCCAATATTTTCAAACTTTCTTTATAAGCATACACTCTTTTAAAATGGAAAAGTGAAAGCAACTATTTAGCTACATTCAAAGATAATTAAGGCAAAGCCCTTTTGTGATGAGTCTGAAGATGTTTCTGGAGCAGAATAAGTCCACAACCACGGAGACAAGCAACCCGTCCATTAGAGAAGTTGGAGGGAGGATGCTGGTGGCACTCCTCTGAGCTTGCTTTCGCAAGGAGACCAGGATGGAATGTGTAAATCAGGAAGGGGAAGGCAGGAGAGCTCTCCCCACCCAGCCCTCAGCCTGAGCCCTGCAAGACAGGAGGGACTGAAAGGCACGATGGAGTCCCACCAACAGTGTATAAGTGTTCCTTTCTCTCTGCATCCATGCCAGCATCTGTTGTTTTTCGACTTTAATAAGAACCATTCCGACAGGGATAGGTGATATCTCATTGTGGTTTTAATTTGCATTTCCCTGATGATTAGTGATGCTGAGCATTTTTTCATATGTTTCTTGGTCATTTGTCTACCTTCTTTTGAAAAGCTTTCCTACCATTCCATCCAGCAATCCCCCTACTGGGTATCTACCTAAAGGAAAAGAAGTCATTTTATCAAAAAGACACCTGCACTCAAACGTTTGTTGCAATACAGTTCACAATTGCACAGATGTGGCATCAACCCAAGTGCCCATCAATTCATGAGCAAATTAACAAACTGTGGTATATGTATACCATGAAGTACTACTCATCCATAAAAAGGAAAGAATCAATGTCTTTTGTAGCAATTTGGGTGAAACTGGAGACCATTGTCCTAAGTGAAGTATCTCAAGAATGGAAAAACAAACACCACATGTACTCCCTACTAATTTGAAACTCATCAATGGGCACACGTGGGCACAGAAAGAAGTAAAACTTGTTCAAAATCAAGAAGGGAGGCAGGGGAAGGAGGGGAAGGGTAAAAACCTGCCTAACAGGTGCAATGAACAATATTCAGGTGATGGGCACACTTATAGCCCTGACTACAGCATTATAAAGCTAGCTATATGACAAAAACAATTGTACCCCCTTAATATTTTGAAATTAAAAAAAATAAAAATAAAGGCACAATGGAGGGAATCTCTCCCTGATAAGACCAAACTCTAAGGAGGAGCCTCTCCCAGCACCAGGGAGCAGACTTGAGCAACAATCTGGGCCTGAGTGTGCACAACACGGGCGGCTCCTGACCCTAAGCAATGAGAGAGAGCCTAATTAAAATGGGGAAACTCTGTGCTCAGCTGCAGCGCTGGGCTGCTTATTCAGATCATTATTATGAAGCATCTATCAGCTCTCACTGCGTCTCTGCACACGCTGATCCAGAACATTTTTCCTGGATCACCCTTCGCAGTTAATTCAGTAAATTCCTACTGAATTTTTAGTTGTCCCACTTGCTCTCCTAGAATTAGGTGCTGGAATTTCTTTGTAACAACTTTAGTGAGGTAGAGTTAACGAGAAATAAACGGCACACATTTAAAATATGCATTTTGAACAGTTTTGACAGATTTATACACCCATGAAACCACAACCGCCAATAA
Source organism: Avahi laniger (assembly GCA_963575035.1). Taxonomy (NCBI): domain Eukaryota; kingdom Metazoa; phylum Chordata; class Mammalia; order Primates; family Indriidae; genus Avahi; species Avahi laniger. The sequence goes on along the minus strand of CAUYSK010032896.1, from coordinate 3,657 downwards.
GACACTAACATTTTCATCACTCCAAAAGTTCCCTCATGCCCCTCCCTTTCAGCTTCCTCCAAACCCTTCTCCACCCCCAGGAAAAAATTCATCTGCTTTCTGTCACTTTAGTTTTCCTTTTCTAAAAGTGTATACAAATGGAATTACGCGGTATGTCCTCTTTTGTGTCTGGCTTCTTTAACTCGGAATAATGGCTTTGATATCCATTCAAGTTGGGAAGGGTAACAGTAGATGGTCTCTCTTTACTGGTAATCAATATTCCATTGCATGGATCTATAATACTTTATCACCTGGTGATGGACAATGGAGTTGTTTCCATTTTGAGGGTATTAAAAAATGAAGGTGCTGTAAAAATTCAGTACAAGTGTTCGTGTGGACAAATGTTTGTATTTCTCTTGGGTAAATACCTAGGAGTAGAACAGCTAGGTTACATGTTAGCTATATCTTTACCCTTTTAAAGAAAATAACCAACTGATTTCCATCTTACATACCCACAGCAGTTCCTGAAGTTCCAGTTGCTCCACATTCTTGTCGTCACGCGGCATATTCAGTCTTTAAGTTAGCCACTCTGGTGGGTACCTATAGATATTGTGCTGTGAGTCACGTCTCTGCATCCCATACCAGTCTCCGTGTGAAAGAAAGCCCAGAGGAGCACACCTGGCATCCTCCAACTCCATGAGCGGATGGCTTGCTCTTCTCTATGTTTGAGCATTTGTGCCACTCCAGAAACATCTTTAGACCCACTGCAAAAGAGCTTTGCTTCTACATGAAAATGATTCCTCAGCTTCCTTTCTGGAGTTTCCCGTTCTGTCCTGATCATGAAGCAGCCAGCAGTCATTGTGTTTCCTCACTCCGTGAGTTTGCTCGGGCTGCCTAGACAAATTACCATGAACTCGGTGGCTTCAAACAACAGTAACTTATTCTCTCACATTTCTGGATATCAGAAGTCTGAAATCAAGGAGTAGGCAGGGATGGTTTCTTCTGGGGGCTCTGAGGGAGAATCAGTTTTGTGCCTTCTCTAGCTTCTGTGGCTGTCAGTGCCCTTGTGGCCACATCACCCCAACCCTGCTTCTGTCTTCCCGTCAACGTCTCCATGTGTGTCTCCTCTGTGCCTGTCTCAAATTTCCCTCTACCTGTCTTATAAGGGCACTTGTCATTGGATTTAGAGCCTTTCAGGATAATCCAGGATGATCACCTTATCTCAAGATCCTTAATCACATCTGCAAAGACCTTTTTCTAGATACGGTAACACTCACGGATTCCAGGGATTTGACATGGATATCTTTCGGGGAGTCATTTTCGACCCACTGCACTGGTTAAGAACTAGGTGTGATGCTGGACACTGTATGTTGACCATCTGATTTCCTCAAAAAAAACCCCTGTGAGGCATTATTCTGACTTTTTAGCTAATGCAGGCTTAAAGAGGTACATTTCAGGGTCTAGTGACAGTTAGAGGTGGAATAGGTAATCAAATCCAGTTTTTTCTGCTTCCTTTAGTGCCCTTTGCTTCTCTGTCACAGAGATTTTTTTTTTTTTTTTTTTTTTTGAGACAGAGTCTCACTTTGTTGTCCTGGCTACAGTGCCATGGTGTCAGCCTAGCTCACAGCAACCTCAAACTCCTGGGCTCAAGCGATCCTCCTGCCTCAGCCTCCCGAGTAGCTGGGACTACAGGCATGCGTCACTGTGCCTGGCTCATTCTTTCTATATATTTTTGGCTGTCCAAGTAATTTCTTTCTATTTTTTAGTAGAGACGGGGGTCTCACTCTTGCTCAGGTTGGTCTCAAACTCCTGAGCTCAAATGATCCTCCCACCTCGGCCTCCCAGAGTGCTAGGATTACAGGTGTGAGCCACTGCACCTTTAAAAATCACAGTGATTTTTAAACTTCCGGAATGCAGAAAGTCCCACCTGAAACATGCTTATTAAGTGGATCCTTAGAGTTAGATGTACCAATTTTGCTTCACTATTGAAAGTTCTAGGTGGTTTGGGGGTCATTGGTTGTTAATTAACCCTGGTTTCATAGCAGATGAAACCTCTTCAAGTGTGAAGAGGTTTTTGAAAATGCTCAGTCCACCCCCTGAACCAATATACTGGGGGGTCTAGCTTTTCTTGAAGCTCCTCAAGTAAACCTTTTGTGCAATCAGGATTGAGAAACTCTGGGATTCTCTACCAAACCTGTGGCTTCCATGCTGTAGACCATTCTCCTTGAAAGTCCTCTGAAGTAGGTTAATTCCCACTCAGTGATCAGAAATGACCCTCAATTTCTCTCAGGATCTAAGCCCAAGCCCCATTGTAGACTTACCCACCAAGTCTCTGGAAACTGCAAGATGTCTGACTTACATTATCAGCTCATTTGCTGAGCATCTTAAATTCCAAAGGTCTGAATGAATGAATGAGTTTATTTTACAGCTCTGCCCACTTTCTCTGGTTCTTCTTATCAATCATCACCCAGGTGCTTCTGGAAGAGAGAGAGCTTCCAGACCTTTAAAGTTACGTACCAAAAATATATCTCCAAAAACTTCACACACAGAGACAAACTGACAGACAATCATTTTCATCAAAGCAATAAGGAGTCAATTGTAATTTTTCTTCTTTGTATTAAGAAGCCATATTATTTCCTTCCTTTGCATAATTAGAAGTGGCTGGATGGATTTCATCTGATTTTCTTTCTCTAAAAATTGCCTAAGGAGTAAAAGCAAACAGGGAAAGATTTATCCACAAAGTAAATATTTGGGAGACAGTTATGGCACCTTAATGTTTGCTCCTTTGAACACAGTAATTAAGGAATTTAGATACCTATGTTGATATACTTCAAATGTTCACTTAGAATATCTTACTTAGTGTTCCGTATCTGTCAGTGCATTTCCCACACACCGTGTGCTCTGAATATGAGTCTATCAGGCTTTCTTGTACTTGATGTTTCATAACAATTTCTCTTACCTGACATAATTCGGCTGAGAAATTCCTATTTTTCAGGTTAGTCTCCACAAAACCTATTAAGCTCAATGCTTACCGTGTTGCTTTTTTGTATTGTATTAGAGTCTGTTTACATATTTTCCATAAAGAACTAGGAGCTACTCAAGGCTGTTCTTGGCATTCATTTTTCATCTGTGTGATCCACACTGTTTAGAAAAGATACAGGAAGAGAAATTTGTTGTGATTGCCAGGTAATCTCTAAGATCCTTCCAAATCAAAGTCTCTTTTGCAGAATACTCAACTGAAAGTGATAAGTCATAATCAAATGCCTGAATTCAGGTCCTGAGGAATGGAAGAAGGGGTTCCCGAGAGAGCCCTTCTGCAGAATATAAAAATCCCCTGAGCTGGAATGGATCCTGGATCTATTCTTTTCTTGGCTGCACAGCAAAACGGATTGAGGGGTCTTGTGTGGTGTCATACCTTATCCCTCACGCAACTCCAAAGTATGTGAGCAAGTTTCTGAAAATGATAGTTCCCTGGGGAACTATTATCTGAAAGAATTGTGCAATTTCATGTTTTCCCTAAAAGACTCAGTGGGGAAATTTTTTTTTTTTGAGACAGAGTCTCACTCTGTTGCCCTGGCTAGAGTGAGTGCCGTGGCGTCAGCCTAGCTCACAGCAACCTCAAACTCCTGGGCTCAAGCGATCCTCCTGCCTCAGCCTCCCAAGTAGCTGGGACTACAG